>JAIUCV010000938.1:0-244482 GCA_026724425.1 Erythrophleum ivorense | reverse complement strand
AAAGCTTGAACAAGCCTTCTATTCATATAAGGCCTGCAGCCTATGGTGCCTTATGTGAGGAACACTAGCCCTTGAAAAAGAGCCATCTAACTATGTAAAAACCAAAAATCAAAGTTCAAATCACTCTTTAATGGAGTCTCAATTTTTTTTCTCAAACTTTTCTACAAGTTCCTCCACCTATGGCCTTATTCTTCTATGAATTTGGTGATCTGTAATGGTTTCTAATATATTTTACCATTAATGGCCTCTAGAAGTCTGAAATTTAAAATATGGAAAAACATGTCGTTCATGCACAATTCTAGTCCTACTTAGTCTAGACAAGATCATCATACCAAGGGAAAGCTATAAATTAAGTCAATCATGTTCTAATACCAATGTAAGAAATCTTTTAAGATACCTTTGCAATAAAGGAATCTCTCAATTAATTACCCCACATGGTAGATCATAGTCACTTATTAGATTTCGGCCATTGTTCCATGACAAATGCAACATAATCCAAAGAAGAAGGAAACTTGAATGGTTTTATGCTTTTCTCAATAAAATTCTCTTCTTCCTAAAGAGAGAGTAATAGAGAGAAAGAGTTGGGAGTATTTTTTGAGAGGCAAACGTTCTTAGATCTCAGGATTTAATTTCACTAAATCTAATCTCTTCAAAAACCTAATAACTCTCTTTTTAATTATTTAAAAATAAATAATTCCATTAAATTAGATTAGATAACTTCCCTCTCTCTTATCTTTATTTTAAAATAAAATAATCTTAACAAATGATAATAAATAACCCATAATTCAAAATCTTAATCCAAATAATTAATAATTAATAAATTAATTAACCCTTTTAATTAATTAATTACCTTTCTAATGAAATTGGATCAGGTCATGGGTTAACCCATCATAAGTGACCCATTTTCCAACAATTTTGAATATAAAAAGTTACGCAACTCCATAGTGATTAACTAGGCCTCATAAAATTTTTATCTAGTAAATCTTGAATTTCTTATTTACAATATTCTAAACGTTCTTGTATTTTTCTACTCTTTTAAAAGAAAATTAATTTTTTGCTACTTTCTATTTATAAGATTTATTGAAAAAAATGTATCTTGTTATAGAAGATTAATTTCTTTGGTAGATGGAGGTTTTATCCATGCAAAACAAATTTATTATATGTTTTTGTTGTAATTCTTTTAAAATAACTTTAAAGGAAATAATCTACTGTAAAATGGAGTTCTTAAAATTGTTGCTCCATTAAGAGTTTTAACCAATATGAGTATATTGTTAGAACAAATTCCTTCATTGCAAATATAAAGATTAGAAAATTTATATTTTATTTTCATTTCAGAACTATTAGTGGCAAATAAACCTTCCAATGTTTTTTCATTATATTTTGTTAGAATTAATCTTTTGTAAATACAATTCATATAAGCTCTTGAATCTATTAAAGTTACAATAGTTTTATAAAATTCTTTGTTGATAACTAATTTCATTTGATAGTACCATTTTTAATAAGTTGTTTCTTTTAATTTTATTGATAAATTTTCTTCATCAAATTTTTTAAGTATTTCTTGATTAATTGAAATAAACATAGATTTAACTAGTTAGTATTAAAAGTTTCAACTTTTATTGTTAATTGAGCCTTAATACGTAATATTTGTAGATCTTGAATAAGTCTATTAGATTTAATTTCTTTTTTTATATTTTTAATTTCTTATTGTAAATCTTGTAATGTAATTGGTTGGTTTACATGTTTAGATTTTTGATAAATTTCATTGATAGCCAAAGATTTTATTTTAGTGATAAACTTATCTTTTTCTTTTAAAATGGCTTTTTTTTTTAGTATATTGATTTTTTATTCTTATATGTTCAATTTTATCAATAATTTCTATTAAGATTTGAATATTTTCTTTGAATATTATGTTAATAGTTTTTACAAAGTCTTCACAATGACAAGAACCACTTTGACAAATATTAGATTCTAAGTTTGATATTTCATCACTAAAATCATTTCATTGTATTTATATGTATGTTCTTCATTGTCGTCTTCATCTAACGAAAGAACTTTATCTTTTGAAGAAAATTCCTCATTTAAAATATTTTTTATTAAATTTTCCTTTAATTCATCACTTAAATTTAATTGTTGAATTTTCTTTTTAATTGTACATTTTGAGGCATAATACCCAAATTGTCTACATTATGACACACGACATCTTTTTTAGATTTTTTTAATTATATTTTTATATGATTTTTTCTTAAAATTTTTGTTGTCATCATCATAATTTTTACCATAATTTTTCTTATATCTTTTTTAATAAGGTTTATATTTTTAGCATTTTAATTCTTTTTTGAATTTCTTTTTGTTTTTTTAAATGGAGCTTGGATTTTATTCAAATCCATATTACTCACAAAAGTCTCCTAATTCTTTTCTTCTTAATTATTTTTCATGATACATTTTCTTTTGTAGCTTAAGATCATTACATAATATTAATCCTATAATATTTATTAAATTAATTATTTGTCCATAAGCAATGGCAAAACCAGGACCCTAGCTTAAGGGGGCAACCTACCAGTCTCATTTGCAAATATATTTTTTATATCTTATATCAATCATTAAGATAATAAGTTAAAATTTTAATTGATATTTTGGGTTGATGGAAAATTTTTAAAATTAATTTCAATTTTTTATTGTTAGATATTAAATTCATGAGTTCTAGATGAGAATTGTCCTGCTAATGACAATATTTCTTTTAGAGAATTTCCCATCTCCTATTCAAAATATAAAAAATGTGCAAACTTAATTATCACAAATTATGTTTTAATATAACAAAAACTACAATTAAAAATAACCAAGAGTATCACAAATTCACAATGAGACATTAAACAAATAAAGCATAAAGAATGAATTAAAATTTGTTGCATTCATATTAAATGGTGCAACAATAAAAAATGATATAAACAGAAAAAAAATCTTAATAATTTAATAAACATATGCAGTGTCTGACCTTTGATTCTTTGCCTTTGTATACTTTGATCGAAAAGTCAATGATTTTTACCTATTTAATATTATGAGATATTCTGTAATTTAATAAAACTTAGGCATTATAAAGAAGATTGAATAGCACATCACATTTTATGTTCAACATATGTAATTCCATAGAAGAAAAAATATGAAGAAAGAAAAGGGGAGAAAAACTCTCACCTTTCTCTCTCATTCTCTCTCTTAAACTCATGCAAGGAACATAATAAGCAAAAAATGAAGATGAAGTTGTAGCAATTTAATTGCAGCATGCCAACACTAACCAGCAGTAAAACAACAAAAACAATAAGAGAAGAACAATGGTTAATGATCCATAAATGAAGAAAAGTGCATGCAATGCAAAAGGCAAGTTATTGAAAATTTGAAATTAAATTGATGAAAGTGAAATAAAGTCAACAGCATGAAACACATATAGGAGAGAAAGAATAGGCAAACAACAAGATGTAACATGTTTCACAGAATTGTTGCTATTTTTGAAAAAATAAGAATAGGGAAGAGAGAGATAGTTACTTGTAAGAGTATAGAAGGATATTTTAGGGAAAAAAAGAATAATAATAAATGTTTTTTTAAAATTACATATACAATACATATGTGTAGGCTTATTCTATTTAGATTGAAATGTGAAATATTTTTTTTTTAAAAATATATAATCCAATCGTGCATGTATTGACTCTAATGGGTGCAAAATTTTGAAGAACAGGAGGCAAAATATTAAAATTTAATATTGTATACATAAAATTTTTAAAAACTAAAAGGGCAAATTGCCCTTTTTCACATACATGTGACTGCCATTTTCCATAAGTAAGATTATCATTACGTAGGGCATCCTTATTTCTTGTTCTAATTTCATTTCACTTTTTCTAAAACTAGTTCTGGAAGTCTAGATACAAATCTTTCCTTCCAAATTTGTACATTTTCTTTTGGTCTAAGATAGACTTCTGGAATAAAATTATCTTTATACCATCTAAAATTAGAAAGTGTAGCACAAGTTAAATTCATAAAAGTGGTAAATTGTCTTTCTTGATTTTCGTTTGGATCTCCTACAAAGTTTTTAACTATTGTATAAAGTAAGTAGTTAAACTATCATTAATTTGGACAGCTTGCCTTTGATCATTTTGTTCATATTTAATAGCACTACTTATGATTAATTTATGTTCTAATGTAATTATGTTATCCTGCCATCCCTGAAGTGATCTGGTGAAGCCAATAGTATTAGCTGCTAAAATATCTTCTTCTAATTTCCTTTAACTCTATATATTGTAATTGTCATTGTCATTTTATGGACAAGATTCATAATTTTTGATTCACTCATCCAATCTAAATTATATTCATAAATGTATTCCATCGAATCCTAATGCAATAAACTAATTTCTTTTTTCAAATTGAATGTCTAGAAGAAAGAGTAGGTTTAAAATAATAATTTTTTAAGGGATCATTATTATTGTGTTTTTTAAGGGTTTTACTTTATTAATAAAAAATTCTTCTATGTCTTCTTCAAACTACTCTTCTATTTTTTCCTATAGTGTTATTTAATGTTTTTAAGAGGTTGGTCAATTTTTATTTTATCTAGTCTCAGTAATTTCTTGTAATAAATTTTCCTTTTTTCCTAATTTAACTTTTTTAGGTTCACTGGATGGTATTGGATTAGGTTTGAATAAAGGTCTATACGGATCCAAAGATATTGATTGAATTTTGGACTTATTAGGTCTAAAGTTGAGTCCATTTGATTTTCTATTCATTTAACTGTTTAGCTACTAAATTTAATATTTGATTAATCTAATTATTTTGTTATTAGATATTTTGTATATCTTTTTTTAGTAATATTTTGGTCTAAATTAGTAGCATCTAGCTTAAATGGTAAGACTACTAAGTCTAGATTATCTCAATTTGTAAAAGAAAATTAGTCATCTTGAGTAAATTTTGATCATTTGGATCATATGAGAAACAAACAAACTATATTCAAGGAGACAAACAAACTTTTTAAGATGATTTAGATTGTCACAATTTGTTCAAAATAATCATTTTTCCTCCACAAATTGAGACAATCCAAACTTAAGGCTATTATGTCATAGTTCCCTATCTTAAGTTTTTGTCTTCCAAAGAAGGATGTATTTACGTACCTTCACTATTATTGCTATTTACTAGGTCTGAATAATTTCAGTGGTGACATTAGTATTAGGATGATTTCTGCCAAATGATTAAAAATTTGATTATCAAAACTATACATAGAAAACCATTTTAAAAAGTACATATTTTCTCTAATTTGTCCCATTTCTATATACCATTGTTCCTTAATTTATTCTCTTCATTGTTCAAAATTAGAGAAAAGCCATTTTCTTTCTTGTTTAGGACTTTCATTATAAATCCTTTTCTTAATAAATGTTTATTAATTGTGAATTTATTATTTTTAAGCATCGTTAGTTAAGATCTTGAGAGTGAAATATTTTGAAATTCCTTTTCTATTTGAGACTAGGTTTCTAAACTATTAGTTTGTTGATAAATTGGTTAAGGTATTATAATTTCAAAATATACTCCTCTAAGATCATATCTCACTAACAAAAAAAAAAGGTTTTTACATCAAAGGTTTAACCACGGCTTAATAAAACCATGGTTAAGGCTTAGAAAGACTTGACCATGGTTTAAACAAACTAGCTTAATCAGGGATTACAATAACTATGGCTAAGCCATCATATGGCTTAGCCATAGTTTATATATATAACGGTGGTTAAGCCAAGGTTTAGCCATAGTTTAAATAAACCACTGACTAAACCATTCGAAGGCTTAGCCATAGTTTGATATCTCATGGTTTCTAAACTGTGTTAAGATCGTTTATTTGCCTTACCCCCTCCCTTCCTTCATAAAATGCACAAGTGAAGCCCTCCCTCCATTCACAATTTTGGAATGCCTTAGCAGCGAAGATGCAAAAGTTGTAATATCTGGCTCTTTAAAAATGAGAGAAAACACGAAAAACGTAACGTACGATTTCTCCGTAAACGTATGAAATTCACCGAATATAAAAGAAAATCTCCCAGATAAAGTGATTTGAGATCCAATAAAATTAGAATAATATTCTAGACCTTAAATAATGATGAGTCAAGGCTAGAGGCGCCTTGAAACCAAAGCCAAAATAGCCAGACGGATTTTAACAAAAATGTAACAAAATGTAATGATATTTTCATAATTTTAGGAAATTTTTAAAATACTCATAGGAGGGATTTTTAAATGGTAAATTTGAGTTCTTTGAGATTTTCAGAGGCCCTGAAAATCATGGAAAGCTCTGGGACAATTAAAGTCCTTCCGATAGACCTTTTTTAATAGTTGAGTCCAAACTTTGACTGATTCGTTCAAGAAGGTTTTAGCTTCAAATTGAGTGATTCCAAAGGTATTTTATAATATTAAGGACTTAAATTTTATGATGGAAAATACAGTTCTAAAAAAGGAGCTAAAATGAATTAGAAACAAAAATGCCAAAAATGAAAGGCAAAATTGGAATTTTGAGAAAAAGGAAGCTTCTTGAGTACTCTTTATTATTCACGTTTCTTCTCTCCCATATCTAGACCAACTCATTTCTACCCTTAAACCAAAAAAATAAGGTATCTCTTAGGTGCACCAAAGGAGGGGATTTTTAAGGGAGAACAAGCAAGAAAAAGATAAGAAAAGTGTGAAATTTCATACTCTCCCTTTAGTAAACTTGTTCCTCTCATTCTCCTTTTCATTTCTATGGTTTCATTGATGGATATGGTGATATGTTGGGTCTGGTCTAGAGGAGGAATAATAAAATTTGAAGGAGAGGAATTCATCACTTAGAAGAGCACTTGAGAAAAGCTAGGAAATCAAGGTAAGTAGTTGTCTTCCATGCTTCTTCTTCCTTGCTCCTCCTTGTAAGCATTTCGTCCCATATAGAGCCCAATCAAAGGGGGATGAATTCTCATCCTAGCAAGGAAGATTCATAGGTTTTGGAGTGTGAGAAGCAAGTAGGTGCAAAAGAAATCAAAGAAAGAAGCATAAAAATGCAAGATAGAAAAGTTAAGGATTCATGAAGACATTGTGAAATCTATTTTGATCCATGAATTCCCTAGCCTAGATGAGTATTTGCTTGAGCTCCTAAGACCCTTAGAGACTCCCCATATGCATCTCCCATCAAGGAAACAAAGAAAGCCCATTGGTTCCCATTCTTGAAGCTCATTTCGGCCTAGGACCGAACTATAGATTAGGGATAGTTTTAATTTCATTTAAGCTTAGTTTTGCATCATATATGATGGGAGAGTATGAGAGGAAGCCTTGAAAAAATTTTAGAAATCATAGATAGTGAGATGGAGGTGTAGGCTCTATAATGTAGTATAATGAAGCAACTCCAAATTAGGCTTCTTAAAATAATTGTGTGATGACTCCAAGAAGTCTAAATGGAGTCAAGAATCATAGATTGAAGGAGAGAAGGGAGCCAAGATCATGAATTATTATAGGTGCTTCATTAAGTGCCTTATGGAAGCATAATAAAGTCATAGACCAAAGTACATTATGTAAAGTGTGTATAATGCTAAGGCTTGTTCCCATGAGTAGTTCATGTTTCTTTTGGTATGTTTAGGCCAAGAGAAACAAGCCTCACATCATTGTGAGTGTGTGGCTGAGAGGGAGCATAATTCCAAGAGAAAAAGTGTGCTTGTGTGTCAAAGGTAGCTCTCTTCTCTTTCTCTCATACATGAATGTGTGCTTACCTTATCTTTGAATGTGTGTTTGTGTGTTTTAAGTCATGAAAAGTATTCTAGCATATGCTTATATTCCATGGTACCATGATGTTGTAATATGTTTTCAAATAATGCCTAGTATGTTTGCTTGAGTTTGCTTAAGTGTGATGAAGCCAAGAACCCTTAACCATGGTGAAAATGAGCCAAAAACCCTAAAAAATGGTTGAGACAAAGTAAGAAGTCTCCCAAAAGTGAGGTTGAGTCAAACCTCTTAGAGAAAGTGGGTAAGGCAAATCCAACATCCATAAGAGAAAGGATAAGGCTAATCCACTTGCTTGACAAACCTATGTATGCTTTGTATGACTTGTTCAAATGGCAAGAATAATTTTTGAATGATCATACATTTCATTATACTCATGCATGCATTTTTAAGACTTGTATTACATTCTTTATATGTGATTAAAAGGGAGATAAGTTATTAGAATCTTTTAAATCTCATTCCCTCCTCTCCAATATCTTAACATGCTAGGTGGACCAAGTGAGCAAGGTAATAGGAGCCACCAAAGTTGGGAAGATAAGAGATTGATATCAAAATGTCTAGAATTGCCCAATTTTGTCTCCTTTATAACCATATAAATGGCAAGTGATGTAATACTATGATGGAAATGTTGTATAATCATTTAAACATATGTAATTACTCATATATTTGATGTATGTATGAGTTTTGATGCCAAATGAAAGATAATGTAGATTTTGAACCTTGGATGGCAATGTAAAGCATGTGTAATCTTGTGTAAGGCATGGGGTGAGAGAGTGAGTTTTCAAATTTTGGGTTTATGCACCTTTGAAAGAAGTTTAAAAGGTCAATTTGGTGCATTTCCACTTGCTCAAGTGGTCATGGTTGCCTTAGAACTCAAAATGGACCATTTGGACCCTTTATATGACACAAAATGATCCATTTTGCAACCTAATGTTAAGATCTGAACAAATGAATGAATTTGCCCATAAAATTTGTCACACATATAGATCTTATCTAGAGATTTTTGGGAATTCAAAGACCAAATTATTTGGATCTCTATGGAATTAATTATAAATTTTCAAAGTTGGCATTTTTCTGCTGAATTGATGTAGACATTGTTCATATGGTCATAAACTTAGATTGTATCATTCATGGGCCAAATGATATCTAATACTTATGAAATTTTACAAGCATAGAATAGATATGATAAGCTTTCCATGGCCACTGAGATTACAGCAATTGGACATCTGATCAGGGAGAAATGAATTTTTGAAGTTAGAGGACAGTACTAGTAAGGATAGTCGACCTCTGGTATTGTTCTATCAATTTCTGGTAGCTAGTAGCCTCTATTGTGGCCTGGATTTATTTTTAACATAAAGTATATATCTGTAACTTTTCAGAATGGTAGAGTATGTATGATTTCAATTTTTCTAAAATTAGTTATAATTTTTCAAAATTCATGTCAGTATGCTGAAATTTCTGGCCAAAGTTGCACCATTCATTTCATGTATTCCATCCCCTTGCACGAGTTCTAGGCCACTTCTTGGGATGGTTATGACTTTTTTTTGTGTATTTAAATATGAGAATCAGATGGATGAATCCATATGGCTCACAAGACACTGAATGGAAATTTTACCCATGACACAACATAATTTAATAAATATTTTTAATGCTTTTTCCTTGGCAAACTTGTATGATCCAAGGAAGGGAACTTAGAAATGAGGTAAGATGAGCTTAGTAAATATGGTGTTAGAAAAGTAGCCTTCTCCTCATTCATAAAAAAGCCTAGCCACTAGCTTGCATAAATTCTAACCACCCATTTGATGACCCTCCTTTTTCTTTTTCCTAATATGTTGACTTAAGCAAAAAGCTCATCTCCATTGTGTAGTAGCTATAAGTTCCCATCGTCAATTGTCTCTTCACTACTTCCAATGACTTTCTCTCTACCAGCACTTGGTTCTTACTATCATTAAAAAGATAAACCCATTTCATTACTAGTGAGGGTTTCTTTAATCTTTATCTTTATTTTGATTTTTAGGGGTTTAGAATCAATTACTCTATAATGATCTCCCTTTCTCTTTCTCACTGTCTCACAATAAAAAAACACCCCTTTTCTATCTAAATCAAAGTCACAATGTCACCATACTTGAGGAATCTTAATTTATAACTCTTAACTTCAATTTCTTTTGTTAATTTTTATTTTTTTTTTCTATTTTGGTTATTTATATTCAGTAAAACCCTAAATTGCCAAGGAGATCCCTGCATGCTTCCCTTTTTCTTCTCAATATAATCAAAGAAACCTATATCATAAATGGGTAAAACTATGGTCATGTATAGGTATATGTCTTCTTTGTTCTTTTTTATGTTTTATAGTTTTATTTTCTATTTTTTTAGTAAAGTAACCATTGATAGATGAATCCTTTTGAGAAGTCACTATTTAGGGCTTTGCCATGCATTATGTTATCCTTGGCTACCTTCATGTATGGATTTATATGATAACTTAGGTAAGTTCAATTTTGAAGCTTCCTAGTGTAATGGTCATCTCATTATTTCTAACTTAGTGGTAACAAGTGTGAACTTTTCTATTTGAAATGGTGTCAATTATCTTTTGGTTTTTCTTTTATAGGTCATGCTAGATGTGTTAGATTTGTTAAGAAATTCACTTTGCCCTTGCTGCTAGGTTTACATAAATTTATCCTTGGCATTTATTCACCTATGCTATACATCATATTTACATAAATAAAGTTCTATCACTAGTCATTAGAGGTGGGGGATACATAAAATAAATGAAAGTGATGTTAATCTTTTATCAACCTCCTAAGTGAGTTAAATTTTACTTCGAATTGATTTCTTTTATTTGTTTGATTATTGTGATTACTTTTGGAATTTCTAGTGCCTTACTGATTCATATGGCTCATGTGTATGAAGATACATTCATTTGTTTTTTAATATTTTAACAATGGCTGATGTGTCATTTTGCTTAGATAACTAAACTTAATTCTTAAAAATTCCTTTAAAGTCCATGAAGATACAATTTTAGAGTATAGTAAAATTGCAGTGTTCTAATTCTTGTAAAACCACAATTTTTTATAAGTAATTGGTCACTTGTAACATCTTCCTAATAAGACTTATGACATTGTATTGAATTTAAATCAGTAAACTTG
The DNA here is from genome assembly GCA_026724425.1 of Erythrophleum ivorense. Lineage (NCBI taxonomy): Eukaryota > Viridiplantae > Streptophyta > Magnoliopsida > Fabales > Fabaceae > Erythrophleum > Erythrophleum ivorense. The sequence continues at coordinate 233,587 of JAIUCV010000938.1, read as the reverse complement.
TAATCATTGCATGAATGAAAGCTTTATATCAACAATATTTATAGCCTTTCTAAAATTGGAACTTTATATACCTCTAGTTTTAAATTTAAGAAATTTGGGGGTTTGGATTTAGTTAAATCTAGCTTTGTCCAATTACCTATAAGTGTTAACAACCTGTTTGTTCTTAGCCAAAATCAGATGCACAAGATGTTTGAAAAAAACATGTACATTTCTTTAATACTATATGTACTTAACTTCCATCTAAATTTTTAATAATGTTTGCCATTTTTTTAGTTAGGTCAAAAGAAAAAAAAAATCTCATTCTTTTTATTTATATATCTTAACATGGAAAATTTAAATTCATTCAAATTAAAAAAAATAGTTATAATTGACTAAGTTGACCTAAAACTAATGTCATATGATCATGGATATATATATATATATATATATTATATTCCCATCCTATTGTCAAAATATTATCCTAATAGGTAATTTGGCACAAATTTCTAAGCACAAGAATTTGAGGCTTTGGTATTTAGGTGATGATGAATCTAACATATATAGCTTTACTCATATATTGAACTATATTTAAACATGTTTTGTTGGGACAAATAACTATATTAAAACATTGAGCAATAAGGATTAGTGCTTTGAGGGTTGGCGAATCATATAGTGATTAAGATTTGGAAAAATAGGGGGTCCTTTGGAAAACCAATAAAAAATCAACAAAACAAAACAAAAAAGCCTGTTCTTATGTCCACAAACCCATCATTGTTTAGTAGCGAGTGATAGAAGAATGCATAAAATATTTTCTTTTAAGTGGAATTTCACCATTTGCAAGTAAATTTCCACTTATGTAAAAGGTTGATTAAATGCTTATCACAGCTATAATCATTACCTTGTCTTTTAGTTCACCTAAAAGCATAATGTTTATAATTTATGGCTACATTTCTGAACTCCTTATGTTAATATTATAATAATTTACTTTTAAATTATTTGTATCCTAACAAGGAGTGATTTGAATTGTGATATTGCCTATTGTTTGAAAAAGTGCATGGCTTCATGTTTTGATTAATGTCACCATGTTTTAAATACTTCAAAAACTAAAATACTCATATACCAAACACTACTTCAAAAATTTTAAGAATCCCTATTTCTCTCTCTATGTTCTTCTTTAAGTTCATAGTTATAGTTTATAATCTTTAATGACATGCATCTGAATTGTTTCATTTGCAAGAGGTAACCAATTTTATATATAAAAAAAGGTTCATGAAGAGAATAGTTATTCATGGTATTTACTAGTTAGAGGATGTAATTGATAGTCATTTATATAGTTAGCAGTGATAGAGTAATGTCCCACATCGGGTAGGAGACCCTAGGGCTAAAGCCTTATAAGTGGGAGTGAAACTCTCCCCATCAGTGACGCGTTTTCCTAAGGGAAAATGAGAGTACCCAAGGGAGGAATAAAACCCCACCAAGCAATGTGCCGAGTGCCGCAACGGGGACAATATCACTAGAGGTTCTGTGGGGAATTGGTATCAAAGCCGGCCTAACCGCATGTGCAATCCGAGGACGGGTTGGCCCCAAGGGAGTGGAATGTAATGTCCCACATCCAGTAGGAGACCCTGGGGCTAAGGCCTTATAAGTGGGAGCGAAGCTCTCCCCACCAGTGATGCATTTTCCTAAAGGGAAATGAGAGTACTCAAGGGAGGAACAAAAACCCACCAGGCAATATATCGGGTGCCACAACGGGGACAATATCGTTGGAGGCTCTGTGGGAATTGGTATCAAAATCGGCCTAACTGCATGTGCAACCCGAGGACTGGTTGGCCCCAAGGGGGGTGGAATATAATGTCCCACATCGAGTAGGAGACTCTAGGGCTAACGCCTTATAAGTGGGAATGAAGTTCTCCCCACCAGCGACGCATTTTCCTAAGGGGAAATGAGAGTACCCAAGGGAGGAACAAAACCCCACCAGGCAATGTACCGGGTGCAGCAACGGGGATAATATCGTTGGAGGCTCTGTAGGGAATTAGTATCAAAGTCGGCTTAGCCACATGTACAACCTGAGGACGGGTTAGCCCCAAGGGGATAGAATGTAATGTCCCACATCTGATGGATTGGTCCTGAGAACGGCCCATATAAGCAGGAGCGTAGCTCTCCCCACCAGCGAGACCTTTTCTCTTGTCATGAAAATAAGAGTACTTGGGAGAAACAAAACCCCACCAGGCAGTGTGTCGGGTGCCGCAACAGGGACAATATTGTTGGGGGCTCTGTGTGGTGATTTGTATCAGAGCCGGCCTAGCTACATGTGCAACCCGAGGATGGGTTAGCCCCAAGGGGGCTGGAATGTAATGTCCTACATAGAGTAGGAGACCCTGGGGCTAAGGTCTTATAAGTGGGAGCGAAGCTCTTCCCACCAGTGACGCATTTTCCTAAGGGGAAATAAGAGTACCCAAGGGAGGAACAAAACCCCACCACCACACAGAGCCTCCAGCAATATTGTCCCCATTGTGGCACCCGACACACTGCCTGGTGGGATTTTGTTTCTCCTAAGTACTCTCATTTCCTTGGTAAAAGGCCTTGCTAGTGGCACAGTAGAAGCGTGACTCACCCAATATTGTCCCCATTATGGCACCCCGTCGTACTCTCATTTCCCACGTGGTTGGGATTTTGCCCTGAAGGGGTCCTAAAGCCCTCAGGAAGGCCTTGCTAATGGCACAACAGAAGTGTGACTCACCTGATATTATCCCTATTACGGCACCCTGTGGTACTCTCATTTCTCTCGTGGTTGGGGTTTTGCCCTGAGGGGGTCCAGGAGCCCTCAGGAAGGCCTCGCTGGTGGGGAGAGCTATGCTCCCACTTATATGGGCCGTTCCCAGGACCAATCCATCCGATGTGGAACATTACATTCCACTCCCCTTGGGGCCAACCTGTCCTCGGGTTACATATTTGAACGGTCAGCTCTGATACCAACACCACACAGAGCTACCCAAGGTATTATCCCCTACGTCCCCCTTCGGGTACTCTCATTTCCCTGGCAAGGGTGGCATTTTGTCTCTCAGGCTTATTCTAATTTCTGCCCAAAAGCGAGTCATTGGTGGGGAGAGCTTCGCTCCTACTTATAAGGCCTTAGCCTCAGGGTCTCCTACCCGATATAGGACATTACATTCCACCCCCCTTAGGACCAACCCGTCCTCGGGTTACACATACGGCTAGGCCGGCTCTGATACCAATTCCTCACAGAGCCTCCAACAGTATTGTCCCCGATCTTGCCCCCTTCGGTTACTCTAATTTCACAGACAAGGGTAGAGTTTTGTCTCTTGGGCTTACTCTAATTTCATCCTAAAAGTGCGCCGTTGGTGGGGAGAGCTTCGCTCCCACTTATAAGGTCTTAGCCCCAAGGTTTCCTACCTGATGTGGGACATTACATAAGCTATTAATGTAAGAGTTGAAATTAGCTCTATATGTTTATTTCCTTCTAAAATATGGTGCAATCTATAATTATATACTCTAAACAATTGAGCCAAGACATAGGCCATGTTTATTTAAATAATTAATTAGTTAAATTAGTTCTCCTAAGAAATATGTTAAACTTTTGGTTGAAAACTCCTGTACTAAGCTTCTTTTGCACTTTAATTTGACATTTGCATAGTTACAACTTCTTTTACAATTTGATTTGTTTTCTAGATGCTTAAAAGTTATTTTACAATTTGGTTTGGTCCTACATGATGCTATGTATATGTTTGGTGTTGCATACTTGAACCGAGCATGCTCATGACTTAAATAGTTGTTATGAAATAAGCACTTTATGGATACAAATACTATTGGAAATTTTTTAGGATATTGTTTTAGTTTTAGTCAAAATATGGCTACCTCAAACCTTTTTTTTTTTTTTACTTCAAACCACACTAGCTCCCATTTAGGCCTATACCTTGGGTTTTTCATACCTAGTTTCCACTTTTAAAGTCTCCTTGACCTTAAACCAATCATAACCATTTTAGTTCACTACATTAGGCTTGTCCAAGATGAAAAATTCCCTATACACTACTCCTGACAACCATGACAGCAAACTAGAAAAATTGTAGTTTTCAAGGCTACAATATAGGCTTAAACTTGCCCATGACTTAATGGTTTCAAGCTGAAACTTTTTCTTACTTTCTCTTTTAACTAAATACACTATTGAAACCTAAAAAAACACACTTAAACTTGGCCAAACTAGCCCCTAAAAACCATGGCAATAATGACAACATCAACAACAGGAAAACTATAAATAATGTAGTTTTTGGACTAGCAAGTGGCATGCCCAAAATGTACTTCATCCCTCCATTTACTACCAAACCTCTTGGAGCAAGTTTTAAACACTAAATGCAAACTTGTTAAGGTCTAAAAATCCTAACCATGGGTCACCCATCAAAATGTAACCACCTTAAATCTCAATAATAGATTTTAATATGGTCTAGACTTCAAATTTGCCTATAACTTTATTAGATAGTGATTTATCTGAAATTGAAGAAGATCTCCCTAGTGATTATTATTAGCAAGTGATTGATCAAATTTTGTAAATTATTGTGGTCATTACTAAACAATTTATTTGACTTGCATGAATTGTTTACTAATGTTTACTTTTAAAATGTTTTATTATTTTCTATTTTAGATGTTAGATAGAGGATGCAACAAAAAGCGAAGGACCTTTTCCTAGTAAAATGGGTAAAGGGAAGGCTGTGAGATAGTTTGAACCAATTTGAATACCATTAGCTATTACATAGTCATCACCTCCTTAACTATCTCTACATGCTGGGATCTTACTATGATCAACATCAACATCATATTCTTTTTTGTCTCAACACATTCAAACACCACTTGATCAGTCCACTTTTGTTAGTTCAAAGAGGGACCTTCTACACATATTCTAAGCATAAATGCAACTGACTCATCTTCTTATCCAATTAGTTTTGAGCTAAGGGCAAGATTGAGTGATAGATATTGGTTATTAGACCTCATGGTGTTGATAAGTAAAAACCCTTTAAGCACATTACCTTTTTTTTAATTGTTACTTTATTTGCACTTTTGCTATATAACTCTAACTATTTTGCAAGTTTTATCCACATGTTGAACCAGTTACCATATTGTCTGAGATTATTTATAGCAAGTTTGAGCATGGATAACTAGAATTTACTAAAGTCCTTGACACTATCAAGAACTTATGGTTTACAAAGTTTAAGGTGGGCTAATTCCATAACTCCATAGTTAATATGATAAACATAGTTAATGTGTTACTATTATTCTTAATTTAATTAGCTTTGTTTGCTTCTAATGAAAAAAAGGTATGCTTGGCATGCTTACAAGATATAGGGGAAGAAGTGTAGCATTGTAATATATGCATCCTTCAAAGATATTTGCAATGAAAAAATAATATGTGAATGGTTATTTGAAGTAGTTTGAGCTAAGCTAGATGAGAATTGGAAAAAAAGATTGAGTTTAAGGCCAAGCTTTTGTACAATAAGGCAACCAAGGCTATAAATATTAGAGAATACCTATAAAAAGGTGGGCGTACACGATTCTGAGAACATAAGAGAAGGATGATAAGCATTCTTTGAATGTGTTAGTTTCATTAGATTAATATTTATATTATTTTAATTGATGTGATTCTAACATATTTTATCTAAGTGTTGTAGGAAGTGGAGCTAAGTAGAGAGGTTTAGATCTCTAAGGTATTCAAGAAGATCCAATACAATGAGAAGAAAGAAGGTTGGGTTGGCAAAAATGTCTTTGAAACTTACATAAGTCACTATACTAGTTCATGAATAATATTGTTATTATATGATAAGTATATGGTTGATTTATTTATGTATTTAATATTTACCTATTCTTGTTTGATTTAAAGCCAATATGAATAGATAAGGTATACTCAAGAGTCAGGGCTAGATGACATTGATTCTTTCATATGACTTAAGGTTATTGGTAGAAAGAACAAGAGATGCTTTACATATAGGTTTAGATTAGAGGCTAGTCTCCTTAGTTCTAATGGTATACAAAACTTTGGATATGACCCTAGTGAGCTTTCTCGAATGAGATAATGCTTAAAAGCCTCTTTTGAGAAGAAATTAAAGGAGAAGCTCTGACAAAAACTGACTAAACAAGTCCAATTTTTTAAACAAATCTCACCAAGGTTGTTATTAAGATGCAGAAAGCCTATGAAGACAAGATAGATGCTTTCATGAAAAAGACTATGTCTCGTTTGATCATAAGCACTGAGAGTGGTGGAACTTTCCAACCTTAACCCACTTATGATGTTGATGGTGATGATGGGAATGATAGAGATGATAATGAGGATGATGAAAAATGATTCTAGGATTGTTGTTTATGTAACATTATTATGGTTTTATAATTTGTAACTTTATGATTCTAAGTACATTGTTATCTTAGGTTTAATTTACTTTGTGACATTCTTAACACATCTTGTAACATCCTAAAATTTGTTAATAAGGATTATTAAGAGAAAATAATTTAATTAAGGATCTTTAGAGAAAAATAATTAAATTAAGGATTTTAAGAGGAAATAAATAAATACGAATATTGTTAATGAAAATAATTATTTTAGGGTTTAATTGGGGAAAATAAATTTCTTTTAGTTTAAAATTAATTTAGTAAAAATTAATAATTGACCACAAAAAAGTTGATTAGAGATCATTAATCCCCTAAAGTTTAACTAAATCCAACTAGAAGGCCCAAAGTGGATTCTATAAGGAGGTCTAGCTCAAAATTCAACTGAATCCAAACTTAGATGGTTCAAAACCCATATTTATGACTTAAACCCATAACCCAACTTACTAAAATTCTAATTTTGACCTTAACACTCCCTATTTTTTAGCAATCATATTCTCCCAATTAGCCTAAGAGAAAGAAATTTGTAGGTAAAGAAAGAGAAGGTGCTAGGACAAGCTTTAGAGCTCCAATCTAGCAAGAAGGAAGCATTTTTGGATGCTTAAGGGAGTAAAGAGAAAAAGTTCCTCTCCTTTTCCTCTTTCATTTGAATCGAATATTTTCTAATTCGGTGGAGTTGGATAAAACCCTAGATTCTTGAAGTTAGGATTTTGGTGTGTTTGTGGTAGATTAGTAGAAGAAAAAGCTTAGTAATCCATTAGGTAAGTAAATCCCTTTCATTTGTGATGTTATTGTGCTTCATATTCATCTCTATAGCTAACTTTCCTAGGGGAGCTGTTGCATGTGCGAATTAATAGGAAATGGTGAACAATTATGTTAGTATGGACACTTGCACTCAAATTAGTGTTTTTAAACCTTTGAGAATTTGGGTAAGCTAAGACATTATAATTGGAAGTGCTTTTGATTGAAAGGATTATAGGTCCTTTCGAACTTATGGGTTTGTGATGGTTGTTTATGGCTATTTTTAGTTTCTCACAATAAAATATCATGAGAATAGCAATAAAAAAGAAAATATGAAGTTCTCATAGTAATTTGCTACAAGAAAAAGAAAACATTTTCAATTCTTTTTGTTTTTTTTACAGTACATTAATGTGACGCAACAAAATTGTAAATATTTTTATGTTCTCATGGTATTTTACCATGAGAATTAATTCTCATGGTAAAATACCATGAGAACCTAAAAAAATTGAAAATTTTGGGGTTCTCACGATAATTTGCCATAAGAAATTCTATGAAAAAGTCATAAAGTTATCACCACTTCTGATCAAGTTATTCTCATGGATATGTTCTTGCGAAAAATTTCCATAAGAACATTGTTCTCATAGGAAAACGCATTGCTGGTGGGGAGATTTTTGCTCCTACTTATAAGGCCTTAACTCCAGGGTCTCCTACCCAATGTGAGACATTACATTCCACCCCTCTTGGGGCCAACCTGTCCTCGGGTTGCACATGCAACTAGGTCGACTCTAATACCAATTCCCCACAGAGCCTCCAGCGATATTGTCCCTGTTACAGCACCCAGCATATTGCCTGGTGGGGTTTTGTTCCTCCCTTGGGTACTTTCATTTCCCCTTAGGAAAACGTGTCGTTGGTAGGGAGAGTTTCGCTCCCACTTATAAGGCCTTAGCCCCAAGGTCTCCTAGCCTATGTGGGACATTATAGCTTAGGTGGAAACTCACATTTTCTCCTACCAATTGATGACCTACTAGAACACATAGGGTGAAACTTCAAAGGTAATAAGAATCCTTTTTCTTAAAATTGTAGAAATGGGATCTCCATGTTTCCAGCTCCACATATAACCCAAAAAGGAAATAGTATACAAACATCTTGTGCAACCTTAACTTGTATTATATGACATTTAAGATATGGGTATCCTTTTTTCAAAGGCCAAAAGTCCCTTTCCTCCACTGCATATGGGAGGCTCTGTGTGGTACTAAAATTTACAACCAATGAAGTACTTTCTTTTTTGTTTCATTTTTTGTTTTGGTATTTGTTTTTTTAAATCTCACTCATAAATACATACATTTAGTAACTACTATATATAATAGAACTATGTTGCATATAAGTGACTTGCTTGGCCTACTGCACATAATTTTTGAATCTCACTCACAAATACACACATGACAACAACATTAGTTGTTCTACTTACACAAAATTATTTTTTATAGCAAATTCCCAATTCTTGAACTCCAACATTCAAAATAAAAGAAACATAATTAGTTAAAGCTATATCAACATCTCAATCTAACTTTAATTAGCAAAATCAAGAATGACATTAATACTCATGTACCAATCCTAGCTTCCTTATCATCATCCTTTTCACATCCAAGTGCAAATAACAAAGCAAATATTCTTCTTTCTTGAAATTAGGTTTTGGCCATGGCTATAACAAACACACCATAAATATGTTTTTCCCCAATTTGAGCTTCAATAATAAAATAACAAGATTAGACCATTATACTCACAATTTAAGTTTCTAATTTCCTTCTCTCAAGTTACACAAAGAGGTTCCTAAAGCAATTCACCCTTCTCTCTTTGCACTGCAAATTTTTTGGCAAAATAGTGAATAACCATTATTATTCATGTCTAATCAAGATGAATTCATTATGGAAAATTGGTGACTTTGTCTTCAATGTAGCATTCCTCTTCCTTCACAAATCTTAAAACCTAAGATTTCAAACTTCCCTTTTCACATTCTTGCTACATGTGCTCAACCAAATAGGGGAAAAATATAATGGAGGTTTCAAACCTAAAATCAACCAGTAATAAACTTGAATGGCCAAGAAATTACCTTTCTAAGCTTCAAAGATGGCAAGCAAATGAAGACCAAGCAAGGGAATTGAAATTGTAGATGGAAAAACACATATCAAGTTATAAACAAAGTTGTCATGCCTACAATACTATCATGACCGAACAGGAAGGAAGAGATTAAGACAAGAAATTGGAGTTTTGAGTTGCCCATATCGTCCAAGCTTCAAGACACCAAGAATAGAGGGTTTAAGTTTTTTTTTTTCTCAACAAAGAGAAAGATGGGTTTGAGTGTGAGAAAGAGAGAGAGAGAGAGAGAGGACGGCAGTGATATAAGGAAAAATCTGGTCCTAACTTTTTTTTTTTCTTGATTCAAATGGTGAGAATAAGAAAATTACAAATTTCTTTAATTCTCATTAGAAAATATTGTGAGAATTAAAAATTGCAAATTCTTTTTTACCCTTACTATAAAATACCTTGAGAATTAAAACATATTTCACCTCTTAAATTTCACAAAAATTTCTTGAAATTCTCAAAATAAATTGTTATAAGAATAAAATAAATTTCAAATTATTTATTTATGTTTTTTCCATTCTCACGGTATAATTCTATGAGATTAAAAAAATCGCATTTTTAATTCTTATGGTATTTTGTCATGAGAATTAAAAAAAAAATTAATTTTTTTATATTCTTACTGTAAAAGGCCATGAGTATTAAAACATATTTTTTATCTTAAGAAATTTCTCTACTACTCTCATAGTAAAATATTATATCAATAAAAAGATGAAAATTTACAATTTTTTTAATTCTTATAGTAAAATTCTATGAAAATTAAAAAAATTATAATTTTTTTATTCTTATGGTATAATACCATGAGAATTAAAATACATTTTACCTCTTAAATTTTGTAAAAAAATTTGAAATTCTTATAGTAAATTATTGTGAGAATAGAAATTTTAAAATTACTTATTTATTTTTTCTCTATTCTCATAGTAAAAAATAGTGAGAATAGAAAAAAAAATTCATTTGTTATTTTCTCATGGTTTTTTTTACCACAAAAAGAATAAAAAAATTTGCAAGGTTTATCTTTGTATATTCTAGCTATATCTTTTCATGAAATAAAAAAAAAATTCCCATAGAAAAATTCCTTAACAACTATTAGTGCCTTTTTCTCGACTTATCATGACATGTTGGTCATGATATTTTTTTTAGAATTCTCTTGAAAAGTTCTCATGAAATAAAAAACCACAAAATTTGTGAAAAACTATAAACTGCAAACAATTTCCACAAGAAATTCCACGAGAATTTCTCATTATAAAAACTCCACAATAACTTTTCACAAAAAAAAAACCTTGATTTCTTGTAATAGTTTAGTTATAGTTTTAATAACCATGGTTAGTCCGTGGCCTAGCCATGGTCTTGAAAAATCATAGTTATACCATGGTCTAGCCATGGTTTAACTAATCGTGGTTAAAGCCTTTGCAAGATGATTCAATTATAGATTTTGTAGCCACTGCTAAAGTCATTACAAGACCATGGCTAAAACAATGGTTTTTTGTAGTCTCTTAAGGTTAAGGAATTTATTGATCTTCCTAAAGGTTTAGTACTTCTAGGTGTGCTAAAGGTTGTTGTTGAAATGAGATATAGGTAAGGATATTAATAATGGTTTAGGGATAACCATCATTAAATTGACTCTTTCATCAAAAGTTTGAGTAACACCACTAATTTGCATGGTTTGTTAAGGTATAAGCAAAGTGATATCTAAAAATTGCAAAGTTTGAGGAAATAATACTTCGTGATGCATGAATCTTCATGGGGTCATTATGGTAGATTGATGAGAATCAATTTCCCTACTTATTATTTCATTACTAGGTGATACTTTAACTGAGTCAAAAATTGTAGTCATTCTTGCAACCTTAAACATTACTCAATAAATGATATTGATGGAAGAAGTCCCTTCAATCCATTGATCATTGTCAGTTCTAATATTTAAAGTTAAGGCCTTTTTGGTCAAAGGATTTGATATCTTAATATAATAATTTGAATAACAGTTAAAATAAATAAGTTTATTGTGCAAATTAGATTGCAAAATAGATATTAAAATATTATGATAATTGGCATTTCTTTTGTCTCTAATAGCTAAGAGAACAGAAAATTTATTTCTATATAGTGGTTTGGCTGCAACTTGAATCATTCTTATATTAATATAATTAATCTTTTCTTATATTTTTCTATAAGTTCTATTAGATAAAGAGGGATTGACTCATAATTCTTATTTACACCTAAATCATGTTGTAATTTTAATTATCCATTTTCAAGTAAAGTCAAAAGAAGTTTGTAGTTCCTTTATAAATTTTTTTAATATTATTCATAGGTAAATTCCAATTTTGAAATCTTGAATAATTTTTCTTCATAATTATTTCTTAAGTATTTATTGCTCTTATTGATTTTATTATTTCAGGTTCACTATCTCTACTATTTTCAAATAGATTTGACATTATCAAATAAATTTAACTAATTTCGATTAAAACAAGATTGATTTATGGAAACACCTAGACATACCAACAAACTTACACTCATTTTGACTTATTAACTTATAAATAATTCTTATTGCTACTTTGACCAATCTTAGTCTTAATTAGCTAAACTTATCTTAATAATATATCTTTTATGTAAACAACTTTCAAGGCTTTAATATCATAAAATAATAGGATCAACAGAAATAATATATAATGAAAGTACCATAGATAGGAGAAATATAATTTTATGATAGAGAAAATTTAATACATGAAATGAAAAGTTAATACTTACAAAAATAACAAAAGTTTTGAAAAAAGGAAGAAAGCTAAAAAGATTATAAGAAGGTTGAGAGCAAAGAATTTTAAGAGTGCAAATTTTTTGATGCTATCCAAAATTTGAAATATAAATATATATACACATTGAAAGATGCAAAATTGAATCTAATCAAGTCTGTAAAGTAAAAAGAATGTTTCCTTTAATGAAATAAAATATTATTTGAAATTAAAACTTTTTTGTCTTAATGCCATGATGATGTCCTTTGCATAATAAAGTTCTTCTTGTGTCCTTTGAAATAAAGACAATAATTTTACTAAAACATGTGCTTCTTCTTATGAAATAATTTTAAGGTATAAAAAAGTTTCTAAATAATCCAATCATATGAAATTGTGTTATAAAAATCATATATTTAATATATTTTTATTTAAAAATCTAAGAACTTGATAAGAAAAATATATAAATTCTATATAAATTATATCTATTTAAGTATAATATGTTTTCCCGCTCTTAATTACATTAAAAATTTTTATGTTTCTTGTAACAAGTACATTTATTTATTTGGATAAATAATTCTTTATATTTATAGTTTATACATAAACAAATAACAATATATTTTTGTTATTGAGATTTTTAATAAAAATATAATATATAAAAAGAAATTTTATATAATCCAATCATATAACACTAAGTTATAAAAATTATACATTTTACATAATTTTATTTAAAAACCTGTTAATAGAAAGTTTAAAAATTGCATATAAATTTATCCATTTAGTTATAATATGTTTTTCTCCTTTAAATTACATTATATATATAAAAGCATGGGATCACTTAAGCTAAAGAATTTTATAGCTTGAGGATAGAAAAGACATATAGCTAAATTAAATTTTATTGAAATATAGATTGTAAAACTTATAATTTGAAAAGCCTTCTAAAATAGGAAAATGTTCTAAAAGGCATTTGGATAAAGGTTGAATGAGTATGATTCGTTTTTTTTTTTTTTTACGTGTGCCCTTACAATTGAAATGAATAGCTTTATAAAGATAGCCAAATAAAAATATTACATTAAATTACAACTAAATTTGAATTTCATTTACTATAATAAGATTCTGCAAGGACAATCATACATCTTTAAAGATGATCCTTTAGCTGTGAGAATATGTTTTACTTTGATAATTTTGCCATTTACTGAGAGTAATATTGCTCATTTGTATTGAAAAAGTGTCAGCATCTCAAGATGAGTACAATCTGGCCATAAAAAGGGTGTCGACACCTTAGGATGGCTACCAATTGTCTATATTATTAGAACTCTTAGCTCAAATTCCAAGTCTAAATAGTCATCTTCATTGTCTAGTTCTTGAGTAAAGGATTCTGCATTCGAAGATAAGGCTAATTGAGAAGTTGTTTCTTGTAACTTTTTATCGAATTTCTCTAGATTTGAAATGGCTACAATTTTGGTCATAATTTTGCTTTTATTGGTTAAAAATGAGGATGCATCCTCTACCTTCTTTAAACACATGGTATTGGATGTAATCCATTTATTCACTTGATTTGTATCTGCAAATTGTTGATTATATTTCTTCCACCTTCTTTTATCAAATTGTTGAAGTGATAAAAGAAAAATAAAGGCTTTTTTGAATCTTTAAAGTCAATAGCTATTTTAAAACATTTATATCCTTTTTCTATTGTTGGAGGAAGAATTTTCTGTACTAATCCAAATGCATAGAACCTCTCCAAAAATCAATTTGGAAAGTCATTAGGGCAATCTTTAGTAAGCTAAATGAATCAAGAATGGTTATAATTTCTGTAATAGAAATAATAACACCATGCTAACTTATAATTTTTAGTCCATGGTAATTTATTGAAAATTTTTTATCTGTAAATGTCGACAATTTCCAAGCATTAAGAGATATAACTTTATTGATTCTGGTTTGTGAGTATTTTATTCTTGAACTATCTTTTTGATAGTTGATTATGCTAAACATGTATCAATAAGAGTTAATTTATAATATCTTCTATTTTTTTTTTTGAAATCTTGTGGAATAAAATTCCACATTTAATCTATTTTATGGTAAGGAAAGATAGCTTTAATTGTGTCTTGAATGTTATCTATGAATTGATTTGGCTCCAAATGACATATGTGGATAATATGTATCTTTGTGATATATTAAGGTTCTTCATTTGTCTATAGGTTTTATGTAATGTTCGATTTTCGTTAAACGATGAAAACAGGCACGTTTTCAAAGTAAGTCCCCTAAAATGAATTAGTTAAGGTACCAAAAAATTTGAGTAACATTCTAAATTTCTAAAAATAAGAATCCTAGCCTCAGACAGAAGGAAAAATAGAGTTAGAATGAAAAAATAAATTTTGATGAAAATCTTAAGAAATATAATGGTATTTTCGTAATTTTGAGCAAATTTTAGAATTCACATAGAAGGGCTCTTTAAATGAAAGTTTTAAGTTCTTCAAAGTTCTCAAAAGTCTTGAAAATCATGGGAAGCCCCGGGACAATTAAATCCCTTCCAGTGGACGTTTTCTAACGTCAGTGTACCAGAACTTTGTCGGATTCATTCGGGAAGGTTTTAGCTTCAATTTAAGTGATTCCAAAGGCATTTTACTAAATTGGGAACTTAAATTTTATAATGGAAAAGATGGTTCTCAAGAAGGAGCTAAATGAGGGAGAAACGAAAATGCCAAGAATGAAGGGCAAAATAGAAATTTTTGAAAAATGCTTCCTCTTCCTCCTATAAATAGGTGGCGCCCCACTCTCTCCTTCATTTAGACTCAGAATTTTCTGCCTAATTTCAGAGAACAAGGCTAAGGTTTAGGCGCACTAAAGGGAGAGAAGAAGAAGGAAAAATTCAAGGCATAAGGTATAGAAATTTGCTTATTTTTCATGCTTTCTCTTAGCTAATCTTTTCTCCTCTTTTTCCCTCTTCTTTCCCATGATTTTTCTGAAGTTTTGAGGGATATTTTGAAGGAAGAACAGAGGTTAAATTTTGAAATTTAAGGGAGGAAGCCAAGGAAAGCAAAGAACAAGTAAGAAAAACTAAGGAAATCAAGGTATCATGCAATCTTTCTACTCGATCTTTTTCCTCCCTTTTCTTGTGAGTATTTCGACCCATATATGGTTAGCTTTATGGAGTTAAGTTTTCAACCAAACCAAGGGTGAATCTTAGGAATTTGAGAGAGAAGAATAAGAATATGCAAAGAAAACAACAAACTAGCCATTAGATTTCAAGATGCAAAACTTAGGGTTTCAAGTATACCTTATAAAATCTAATTTTGTATGATAATTCCTAGGCTTAAATAAAAGTTTAAATGAGCTCCCAAGATCCCTAAGAGGCTCCCCACATGCATCCTCCCTTGAGAAAACAAAGAAAACTCCAAGAAGCCCTATTTCCTTCATAGCCTCTTCACCCTAAAGGGGTTTGTGTAGCTAGGGAGAGTTTTAAATTTTTATAAGACTATTCTTGAGTCACATATAATGAATGAAAATGAGGGAAGGCCTTGAGAAAAATTTAGAACCCATAGAAAGTAAGTTGGTGCTTTATATTCCATATTATGACCTAAAGAAGCAACATGTAGTTAGGCTCTTGATTTTAATTGTGTGATGACTCCAAGAGGCTTAAAAGGAGTCAAGAATCATATTTGAAAGGAAATAATAGAGCCTAGAATTTATTTGAGAGGTGTTGCTTCATTGGGTGCAATTATGGAACCATAATGAGGTTATAAACCAAGTTAGTATCTAAGCAAATTGTATAGCCTTAGAATTGAGTCTATGAACCTAATTGGCTTTCATAAATTGTGTCTAGGCCAAGAGAAATCTTCTCCATGTGACAACCCTATCTTCTACACATAGTAATTATGGTCAAATACGTGATTAATAATTAATGATCAAGATTTGGAGTCGTTACAATTTATTACATTAAGAAAATATAGGAAAAATTGAACCTTAATGTTAGAGTCATCACTAAATAACCACAAACATGAAAATGCATAAAAGAGGTCATACTACTATGAGGGGTTTATGATTCATCTATCCATCAATTTCAACACACAAAAACCTCCCACAAGTGTTCCTATATCATTTCCTAGCACTACCATTGAAGAAACTAGGGTTTCTGGACTAAAGGTAGGAGTTTGGAGACCTGAGTTGCAGCTCCGACCTTTCACACCATGGCTAAGTTACTTTCGGGAACCATGGGCAACTGTCGTGACCGCGGCGAGTTAGACCATCGCTGCGACCTGCCTACATGGCGCCACGATGGAAATCCCTTCTCGAGCTACTGTTCTAGGTCCCACGATCCTCGCCTCGGTGGAATACACTTCCACCGCGATGAGATGCGTTACTGGACACACCTCACTTTGTTTCCTCGACTAGCGTCGCGGCTGTACATGTTGTGCCACGGCGAGGTTTCATTCTACCACCATACTGTGTGATTTTTCTCGCACTAAGCCGCGGCGAGATTTCTCAAGCCGCGGCGTTTCTCACCACTGTTACTCCCCAGATTGATTTTCTTCACTTGCGCTACGACGAGATGTCTCATGCCGCAGTGCCCCTCACCTCTGTCACTCATTTGGCCGTGGCGTGGCCTTTTTAGTCGTGGTGTGACTCCCTTCTGTAACTATATCTCCCAAATTTTGTCCCATACACTCTAATTCTCATCTTAGGAACACCCTAGGACCCCTTCCTCTCATTTTATGTGACTCTAATGGTATTTATCTACTCTATTCACCTTGCTATTCTACCATTACCAATTCAAAATTTAAATGTAAATTTCCACTCCTCGAACTACCCAATATCAGCAAGTCCATAGAGTAATAACAACAAGAATTCATGCACTATTGATAATTAACATTCGTTACACATTCCGTTAGAGATTTCATACATCCATGGTTCATATCAATATCTAATACATCATATAATTATATTTTCAACAATATACCATACCATAAATTCAGTAACATTCATACATCAGGTGTTATAGGTTCATACATCTAATATCAAATTAAGATGAGACCTAACTCCTTAATAAATACATCCTAAGTAAGCAATATATAAGAGCCTACACTTGACAACATGATTACATTATGATGCTATACAAAAAGGAATACAAAATTTAGCATCTATACTAAATAAATCAGCCTAAGTCTAGCTTTCTCCCCACATGGTTGGAGCTCATGGATTTTCATCCACTTGCTTCCCTTTATCCTTACTCGAAGAGCCTTCACCTGAAAGTATAATCCCATGAAATGGAGTGAGATACAAATCTCAGTAACCAAGGCAAATTCCATCATATTCCAATTTAATTAACATAAATACATGATTCCACATAAGCATAAAAAAACATACCAGTCATAATAGTAAATGAAATAATTAGACTATCTTGATTACTATTCCATACTAGCAATCATAATTCCACATGTTAAAGGCCAATAACACCGGGAGATACCCGTCCACGGCACCTACTCCCTATTGAGCACAACCAAGGCTCAGTGTATCTGGGGTTTGATCATAACCTGGTGCCCGATCGTAGCACATGCACGGGTGGCAGCCGCACCATAGCTCCACCATGGACTCACAAGGTCCAAACATAATACAATAGATAGCCAACTAATTCATTTAGCATTTCAAATCATTTATGTACAGCAAATATGAAATTAAAGCATATATATGCATGGAATTAATATAGTTCCCGATTACCTCGCTTATAGACAAATTGCAAAAGCCACCAGTGGTACAAAATCCTCCCCCACACTACAAAGTCCTAAAATTTGGAATGAAGGTGTCCTCTACTAGAAACTTCAATATATCACCCTAAATCCTAAGAAAATTCGTGAAAAATTAATACCCATACTATAATCCAATCATTAGGGTCTCAAACTAGCAGAAATACATCAAGAAGGTGAGTTTATACTTACCTAATGTCAAACTTAGCCTCAACCTACGAAATTTCACCATGAAAATATCAAATGGTAAGCTTCAGATTTTGGGTGGGGGTGAAAGTGCTCTAATTGGAACATTAATTACGTCAAATTAAAGAGAAAGATGAGAGGATTAAGTTGTATTACTATTACCTTGGCTGAATCTTACTCTAGAAGTGGAAAAATGCGGAAACATGCCAAGAACCCTAGCCTCTCTTTTGGACCTCCAAATTTTGTGTGTCTCTTGTGGTTCTGCAGAATGGGGGGAGGCTAGGTTAGTTGTTAGAGTTTAAGTTGGGTTTTCTATGGGTTATGGGCTGCTCCAAGATCCAACTCCAAATGGGCTTCATATTTTTAGCTTTGTTGGGCCAGCTTTAAGGTGTTTGACTGCAGAATTTCATTGGGCCAAATCTAGTTTTAGAAGCTCCATTGTTTTAGGTCTGCACAAAGTTTATTAGGCCATTTATAAGAGTTTATGGAAGTTGGGTCTTGGGCTTTTAATTCATTAAATCAGATTGGGTCTGCACCTAACTTATTGGGCCTCCATTAGCCTCTTATCATAATCTCCTACATTAATTTGGGTCTAGATGAAGTTTCTATCCTAATTAATTCTCAACTCATATTAATAATTTATCTCTCTAAAATTTCAATTCACTTAACTTACCTGATTATTTCATATTAATTCTTCTTAATTAACCTAAATCCATGATTAACACCTTAATTAATTTTAGGGTGTTACACCCTACACTTTTGTATATGTGTGGCCGAAGTAAGGAAGGGAGATTCAAGGAAAAAATTGTGTAATTGCTTCCAAGGTAGCTCTCTCCACCTCCTCTCATGCATGATTGCTTGCTTTATTTGTCTTTGAATGTGTGTATGTGTATTTTTAAATCATGAAAAGTGTTCTAGCATGACTTTGATTCTATGGTGCCATGATGTTACAATATGCTTTTACATAATGCTTATGATGTGTGCTTAGATTTGCTTGAGTGTATTGAGACCAAGAACCATTAGCTAAGGTGAGGATAAGCTAAGAACTCTTAAAATTGGTTGAGACAAAATAAAGAGTCTCCCAAAAGTAAGATGGACTCCCAAGAGCATGGTTGAGTTCAAGAATCTCTTAAAGAATGGGTGAGGCAAGTCCAACATCCACAAGAAATTAGGTAAGGCCAATCCACTTACTTAGCAAGCTTTTGTATGCTATGTATGACTTTCTCAAATGATGAAAATGTCTTTTGAATGTTTCACATGTCAACATGACCATATATGCATTTATGAGACTTGTTTGCATCCATTATGTATGATTGAATGGGAGATGACCTATTGGGATTATTTGAATCTTATTTCCTCATCTCTAATGATCTAACATGCTAGGTGGATCAAGTGGACAAGGTAATGGAAGTCAACCGCCTTGAAGAGAAGAGTTTGACACTAATATGCATAGTTTTTGCTCATTGAAGCCATAATGATGTAAGTTATTGTCGTAAATGGTTTATGACCTTTGGAATATATGTAATTATGATAATATGTTATGTTTAAATGGGAGAATGTATTATATGACCACTAGAATACAAATTTAGTATGTATGGACAATGTAGCTTCTTGAATAAGTTTATGGAATTGTGCATATATGTGGATGAGATAGCCAAAATGAGATGCATGAGGGTTGGGACCATTTAGGCAACTCACACAAGTCCTAATTATGCTTTTAGACTTACCTAAGATGCCAAACCCCAAGGAAAGCCATTTGGACATTTTGATATCCCATATGGACCAAAATTGACTAATTTAGAACCTTATCTTACTTTTTGTCTAAATGAGCTCTTTTTGACCTAAGATTTCGCATGAAAGTAAAGCTTGTTGAAAGAAAGAACATAATTTTTGAAGGTCTACAGAATATTTGATGAATTTTCAAAGTTGGTCATGTTACTGTTCACTCAGGTCCGAAAATGAAATCTATCACACAGGGTCCAATTGATGTCCAATTACCACAAAAGTTTATAAAGAGAAACTAGGCATTCCTAGTGACTTGTGACAATTAGAAGCATCTCATTTAGATGTCTAGAGAGGGAGATATGAATTTTTAAAGAATCTGTCCAATTTCAGGAACTCCACCCGACCTCAGTTACTGTTTGATTGAGTTTCAAGGTCTAGATGTGCCTGAACCAGTCTGGAATTATTTTTTTCCTCTAGTTAACATCCACAACTTTTCATATTGGTATCATTTGTATGGATTGGATTTATGTGGAATTAATTGGATATTTTTGAAATTTGCTGCAGAATTTTGTGACAGCACCAGTGGATAGCCTGACCTCTGAATTATTTCGCATATCAAACGTCCTCTATGTTAGATGTTATAGTCTGGACATATTTTTAGCATAAAGTAGACATGTATAGCTTTCCAAAATTTCCAAGAATGCATGATTTTGATTTTTCTAGAATCAGTTATGATTTTCTAAAGTTGTGACAAAAATGAGCAAAAATCTGGCAAAAAATGAATATGTATATTTCATACTTCCCTTCGAGTTCCTTGAGATGTAGGCCACTTTTGATTATGCAAATGAGTTTTATTCATGTAATTAAATACAGGAATGTGTTGTATGAGCTCATATGGTCTACATGATACCGAATGAAATTTTTATACACGACGCAACACAATGAAACGTATTATTTTTAATCCCCTCTCCTTACTCTTTCATAGAATTGATGATGTAAAGCATGAGAATGTCATGAAATGAGTTAGAAATATATAGTGTTACATTTTAGGTTAGTTTTTGCTCATAAGATTGGGTTTGGTCATTAAGAGAACATAGGGCTTGTGTATTTGTAGCATAATCTATAAGGGTCTAAATTTTAGCTATAGGTTTTTTGGCTAGTGTTACTGGTTAGATGGTTACACCTTTACCTCCTTCTCTTCTCCCTTGAGAGGAAGAACCCAAACTCACAAGTTTGGATTTGAAAAGGCCTTTTCATGTAAAAACTCTCTTGTAACAAAATCTAGTAAAGAATTGTTTTTACCATTAATAAATTTTATTTTAAAAAAAACACGATAAACTCACTTGCCATCAGGTAAAAATATGCTTTGAAACTAAAATTTTAATATATTTTTGTAAAACCCTTTTTGCAACTTTGCAATCTATTCTTAAAAGAAAATTTTAATTTATCAAATTGTCTTGAAATTTTGAAATACACAAAACAATTGATAAGATTTATTTTTTGATAGCAAAATATTTCTATCGGGTTTCAATCTAAGGTCATAAATGATATCTAACTATGTTCCTTTTTTCTCCTTTTTTTTTATTTTAAGATTCCTCTATATCTTATTTATGAAGCATCTATTTTTACTATTTTGAAGGCTTTAGGGTCTAGAATGCCTAGACAAGGCAGGCTCTTAACTTGCTGTTTTACCTTTAACTATTTAGGTCATCCTATCATCCCACGTTAGTTTCTTCTTTTGTAATCTCATCAATAAAGTTTTTAACTCTATTCTAAGGTTTGGCATAAAATTTGACACATAATTAAGGCATCCTAAAAATCTCTATAATTGAGTTTTATCTTTAATTTCATCTAAGAATTTGTCTGCAAATTATATGACTCTATTAGTTAGTTATTGATCCTTGACAAATTTCTAGTTCTAAGAATATTATCTTTACCTAAAATAACTTCATCTTTGTGGTTGACACAACTAAACCATTTTGTTTAACTATATCAAAAAATTCATGTAAATGTTTAAAGTGTTGTTTTATCAATTTAAAAATGCTAAAACATAATCAATATACCCAATTGTAAATCTTGTGTAAGGATTAAATATATCGTTCATTATTTGTTGAAATTTTGAAGGTGCATCTTTTAAGACAAATTGTAACAACCTTAACTTCTAGCATAATCATAAGATTGATAATTCATACTTAATATCTAAAGTAAACTATTATTTACTAATGGGTGAAAATGCGGGAAAATATGAACCTTTTAATTATTAAAAATCATTTTTCAGGTAAGCAAGAAGATTTAAGCCCATAAAGGATTTAACTTTTCATTTAATTCCTTCAACTCATTCTTAATTCTAGATCTAGAAGCATAAAACTCATGTGTATTGGTTTGCAAGTCATTAACCATCATTATCACAAGGGGAAATTAAGTTTAGAAGCTAGAATGAGGTTTTAGGAACTTAGGTCACAACTTAGAAGGACTTCACTGCAGCTAAGATGGCTATTTGAACCTTTAAAAGTATTAGGACATATTTGTGCTATGGCATAGACACTTCCCACTGTGACTTAATTCGATTTTATAACTAAAAACACAAATTCTCCTAATCCCTGCCACAACTTAAGATTTCCATGCCATGGTGAGATTCCCTTTGGGCCTCACTATTCAAATCCTTTTAAGTCTCGTTGCAACGAACTTACACATTGTGACTCTCCCTGGGCAAAGCTCATGACTAGCGTAATCGGTTCTGTAAGATCCTTGGGTTGAATTCTCGACTCACACCATGGTAATCTTCAATTCTATAAGAACTCTGGCCATGACTTAAAATACCACTAATTCTAAACATTTATGTTCACGTGCCCAATTCTCTGCTATCAGTATAATTTAGACTCTAGGGTCCTTTTATGGCTAAACGGCATCGTTCTTATGACATATGGTCTCCTAACTACCTTAATTGACTAACTTTCATAATTTAAGGACTTAAGGATGTTTATATCAATTAGACATCACTACATATCAGCAAAATTTATCCATTTTGACAACAAGGAGTGCCTAAAGCCACAAGTGACAAGATCATGATATGTGGTTCCCTATCATTGGACCCTAGATTACTTTGGACAAGTTTCATTAGTTCAAATAAACTTGCTCTTAATCTCAGATTACTAAAGTATCCTTTGATATATAATATGTGTAACACTTGGTATTTCGTAAAAATACCGTAATAAATCAGTTTGAAAAGCAAGTCCCATGAATTAAATGATTTAAGGCCAAATAAAATTAGGACAAAATTTTAAATAATGAAAAACAAGGATTTGAGTGTTGAGTTGCTCAAAAATCAAAGACAAAGTGGTTCAATAAAATTGTCGAAGGTATAGTGGTATTTTTGTAAATTTGTGTAATTTTTGGAAAACTCATAGGAGGACTTTTTAAATGAAAAATTTGAGCTTTTTGAGGTTCTCAAAGGCCTTGAAAATCATAGGAAGCACCGAAACAGTTAAAACCCCTTTAGTGTACTTTTTTGAATATCGATTGACCTGAACTTTGACCTCATTATTCAGGAAGATTTTTAATCCAAATTGAGTACTTCCAAAGCCATTTTATAAAATTGAGGACTTAAATTTTATGATACAAAAGATGATTCTAAAAAAGAAGCTAAAATGAGCCTCAAATGAATTAGCAAAAAGACGGGACATAAATGACATTTTTTATGAACAAATTCTTCTTTTTATTGCTTTATAAGAGGCGTCCCATTCTTCTCCCTTTTAACTGACTTTCTTTTCTACTCAAAATAGAGGAGAAGACCAAGGGAAAGAATGCACAAGAGAGAGGAGGAAAGAGGAAGAAAAACTCCAAGGAAAGGTAAGGAAAATGGAAGATTTTCATGGTTATTCCTTCTTTAATGTTGTTTTCCTTCTCTTAAACTTTCTTCCTATGGTTTTGGTTATTCATTTGGGTCTGTTATGAGCTTGGTTTAGAGGGGAAAATTAGACTTTGGAAGAGGAGGTTGTACCAAAGTAAGAAGCTCTTGAAGAAGCAAGGGAATTAAGGTAGATATTCATGTATCTTTGCTTCTTCTTCTTTGCTTCTTATGTGTGTTAGTTCGGCCAACTTAAGAGCTAGTAAGTGGGAGGAATTTCTGACCAAAAGCAAGTAAGAAACCCAGGTCTTAGACTATGGGAAGGTAGGAAATGCAAAGAAATCTAAAGGAAAGCTAGTAAAATTCAAGATAGAAAAGTTAATAACTCTTGTAGGCATTGTAAAATTTGGGTTGATTCAAGAATTTCCTAACCTATGTAAGTGTTTGTTTGAGTTCTTAAGACCCCTAGGAAGCCTCATAAGTGCCTTTCCTATCAAGAAAAAATTTCAAACTCCATGGGCTCCATAATGAGTGCTTGTCTCAGTCTAGGATAGATGGAGGGGCTAGGGAGTGTTTTAATTTGTTCTAAACTTGGTTTGGGACTTTATGTGATGGAAAAAGATGAGAGGAAGTTTTGGAAAAAATTTAGAAGCCATAGATTAAGAGTTGGAGGTATAGGTTCGATAATGTAGCCTTGAGAAGAAACTTGTATCTAGACTCTTGGAAATAAATTTGTGGTGATTTCAAGAAGTTTAAATAGAACCAAGAGGCCTAGGTATAAGAAGAAAATGAAACCAAAAGCTTAAATTATGGTAGTTGCTTCATTAGGCATTTTATAGAACTAATATGTGACCATTGAATCAAGTATGCTTCCTTGGTGTGTATTTAATGTTATGGCTTGCTCTAAGAGTATAATTGAATTCTATTTGTCATTTCTAGGTCAAAGAAATCAAGTTCCATCTATTTGTGGGTGTGAGACCAAAAGGGGAAAAGAGTAATTAAGAGGGAAGCTTGTGTTTAATTGCTAAGGTAGCTCTTCACTCCTTTTTGTTTGCATTCTTGGAGGTATGATGGTCATTATATGCTTGTATGTATATTTATATTATGAGACATGTCATTTAATATTGTCTTGTTGTATTGGTAGTAATATATTTCTTGAATTATGTTTTGGGTTGTGAAATTTATTTTTAAGGGTGAAGTGGTGCTAAAAGTCCCTTGAAATGAATGAGGTGAAGCTAAACGTCTCTAGGTATAGGTGAAACAAGGCCAAAAGTCTCATGGATGAGTGAGACTAAGTTAAAAGTCACTAAACCAAGAGTGAGACTAATCTAAAAGTCTCAAAAATGGGGTGAGACTAGACCAAAAATCCCTAGAGCTTACTCTTAGCTTTTACATGTTTTCATGGCATGTAAAATATGGTTTGAATGATTCTTAATGGGGTTGAATGCTTACTTGTGTACCTTGACATGTTTTATATGCTTTGATTGTTTACTTGAATGAGTGTTTGAGCTATTAAGATTCTTTGAATTTCACTCCGTTCCTTCTTTCATCTAATCATGTCTAGATGGAGTTCAAGGAGACCAAAGTGCAAGCCAAGGAGCACAATTAGTTATATTTTGGTACCAGTGTAGATTTTGATGTAATGTATTGTCAAAGTTTGTATGCACATATTATTTTTGAGATGTGACCATTGGGCAAATGTAAAAATGTGTAAAGATAGTGTATGAATCAAAGTAGTAGCCAACTGATTGAGAAAATGCATTTTGACTACTTGGTGGCCTATCCTTGATTGTGTATTCTTGTATGTGATATAGTGAGTTTGAGATATGTGATGTGTTAGACCACTTGGGAAGCACATACATGCTGTGTTTATGCTTTAAAACTTGCTCAAGAGGTGCTAGAGAAATTAAGAAATCATTTGGATCAACTTTAACCTTTATATGGTGCCAAATTTGCCATATTCGCGAGTTACGTCAAGATCTGACTAAATAAGCTTTTCTTGGCATATGCATATAGGTCTCATCTATAACTTTTTGAGAAGTTAAAGTGTATATTATTTGGAACTCTAGAGAATTTTTGGTGATTTTTCAAAATTAGCAATTTTTGACAATTTTGACATTGTTATTGTGCAAATGGTTAGATTCTTTGCCTCTATCATTCATAGATCAAATGGTCTCCAATGGTTATGAAATTTTACAGACATAAACTAGACATGATAAGATTTTCTGTGGCACTTGAGAGCACCTTATTTGGATTTATATAGAGGGAGAAATGAATTTTTGAAATTTCATATTAGTATCAAAGATGTAATCAGACCTTGGTTACTATTCCACTAGTTTTTGTGGTTTAAATGCTACTATTTTGGTTTAGATTTATTTTTAGCCTTAAGTTAACATTCATAACTTTCTAAAATGGTATGATTTACTTGATTTCAATTTTTTTAGAATTAATTATAATTTTTCAAAGTTGGTATCAAAAATCTGTCAATTGAACCCGAGAGCAAATTGCAAATTTTTTATTTTTTTGTTCCAAATCCATGGTTCATGGATTATTTTATGATATGTATAAATTGTATAGATAGAGTATAAGTAGCATATGCTATTGATGGGTCCACGGGGTGAAGTATGAATTTTTAAACCCCTACGTAATGCAAAAAATTACAATATTTTTTTATCACTTTTCTTTGAATTCATGTGAAGTCAAGCTTGGATATGAGGATGTGGAGATCAATAAATTATGGTATTACAATATGGCTATGACACCCTACCAAATCCACTCCCTAGGCATAAATATTAGTAGAAATCTATATACATAAGAAATTTAGACTAAGTATTCATATGATAGTAAAACCCTCATTTATAAATTACCATTTAAGCTTCATACATATATATCCGTTCATAATGACTCAATAATGTCATTACATCATAATCCTTGTAAATTAGAGCCTAATTTTAGGGAATGCATCCCAGTTACAAAATTCCAAGTTACAGTTTTACCTTTCCAAAATTATATTGTTCATAGAAATTCCATCATTCTAAATTTTCTTATTTCCTATCTAAATACATTTTTTTTATAATTTTATGTTATTACAAAATCTCAATCCTACTATATTTATTATGTTTATTATATGTCTGTATGTCATTAAACTATATTTTATTGAACCATCTTGTTTATGTCTTATTTCATTTCTGACTCTTTCTACAAATACTTTTGGTAATCTTACTATAAATGTTTCTTTTCAAAAGTTTGAATTCTAATCCTGTCTTTGAAATGTTTTGAGAATAAAATCATTTTTATACCGCTTAAAATTTGCAAGAGTTGGACACCTCAAATTTATCAATTTCTCTAAATATCTATTTTGTATTCTTATGGGTTCTCCTACAAAAAAATTGTTATAGCATAAACTAATTGAACTAGATATCTTTCTTCATGTCCTAATTTATTTTCTTATTTGATGAAAATCTCGTCTTTTTTCTATCTTCTTCTATTAATATATTTTCTACCATCCTTTAAGGCTTCTTGTAAATCTTTTATGTAAGTATATCAAATATGATATTGCTATTATTATTTTCATTGCTATCATCATTTCCTATATTAAATTCATTATTTTATATTTACTATAACCATTTAGGTTTCACTTATATATGGATCTTCCATCATAACGAGGGGCTCCCATTAATATTTTTCTTCAAATTATAAATTTGAAAGTGTTGGCCTAGGGTAATAATTATATTTATTATAATTATAGCTTTTGTTGTTTCTTCTAATTTTATTTATAGTTACCTTTACAATATCCTTTTGTTATTGAGATTTTTAATAAAATTACAATATATAAAAGGAAATTTTATATAATCCAATCATATGATACTGGGTTATAAAAACTATACATTTTATATAATTTTATTTAAAAACCTATTGATAAAAATATAAAAATTGAATGAGTTATATGTGTATATTACAAATACCAAAAAAACTTTAGTAAATTATTACATAAGCTTTTTATTTTTTGAATTAATTGCTCCGTTTCTTCATTCCATTTCTAAGGAGATTTTTCTCCTGCTAATCTAGATAATTGATAAGCATGAATTTTATATGTTTTAATTCCCCTAACTTAAGTATTTTAAATGTTAAATAAGGCTTAATGGATATACTTAGGTGGATAATTGATTCTAGTGGCCATTTTTGCACCTTATGAATTAATTTGCAAAAATTATTGAGTTTTAATGCATGAATTCCTTTTCAATAATTTTTTGGCTGTTTCTACCTAACACTTTTCATTCTTTTATGTAGATTTCAATGGCTAAAAGATGTTCGAATGAGAACTTGAGTTAGAGAAGAGAAGGGGAAGAATTAGGCCTCAATTGTACTTCTTGTTATAGCTTAAAAATGGGAGAATGAATTGTGGTTGGCACATGAATGGGATGCTCTCTCATTGCATGCATTATATGCATGCACATTCATATGAAGCTATGGTCACTCACGTTACATAATCATGCTGCACTTTCACCTTCTTCCTATGTCCATTCATTCACAAGGTTGCACATCATTCACACATGCAAAGAAACACGTGAGGTGAAGCCACAAGATCATGAAGCTGAGCATGAAAGACTACGTGAGAAAGAATTAAATGGGTACAGCAGCACGTAAGCAAGAAGAAAAAGAGCTACGGGCTACACGCATGAAGAAGCTAAGAAGCTACGTGGAAAGGAAGAGCAACACGAGTTAAAGAGGAAAGCTACGAGTAGAAGGTCAAGTCACGTTCTGAATTCGAGCAACTGAAGAAGCTGCTGAGATGAAGAAGCTTAAGCTCGAGCTACTGGTTAAAAAGCGCTGAAAATAAGCTTGAAGCTCTTGAAGAAGCTTAGCAATACAGGGCTGGAGTTCATGCGAAAAACACGAACTAAATGGTGCAGAAAAGCCACGTCTTCATGATGCTCTGTTTTGGTTTCACGTGGGAATGATTCAAAGAAGCAACGTGAAAGAGCTGAGTTGAACAAGTAATTAACGTGAAGAAGCACGAGGAAGCACCAGCTGAGCTCACACTCACGCAGAAACAGCTGAAAACAAGTTGAGGAAGGCAATGGGAGATGCTGGAAATGGAGGCAACAGATGAAGCTGGGCTGCACGAGCTGAACTGGGCAGAACGTGGTTAATGCGAGATGAAGAAGAGCTGCAGAAACAGTAGAAGAACATGTAAAATATAATAAAATAAACAGTGAGACCCACACCTATACATACATGTAGAAACACTTGAGCATATCACGTGGAAAATAAAACGCTGAACTGCAGTTTTAACGTGAAGAGGCTGGAAGTAATGGGTTGCAAGGTAGAAACACGAAAAGAAGCTCGAGTGTGGGTCTAACGTGGAAAAACTGGGAAGCACAGCAGCTAAACAAAGAAAGAATGAAGAAACCTGAGCTTTGAGATTAGAAAACAACGTGGGCAGCTTGAGTTTAAGAGAAGCAGCTGAGCACGTGGGGTTTAAAGGAAGCAAGAGTTCAGATCCAAGCATAATACGCAAGAAAGAGGCTGCATGTGAGCACGTGGAATCATTAAAACAAAACGTGAGGGGAAGCAAGCATCCAGCATATTCACGCATCCTCCATTCACGCCTTTGATTTATTCACGTCTCTCCAGCACATCCACGTCTCTATATTTCCGGAAATTCATGCCTATATATATCCTTCGTCCCATTCATCCAAGAACCACCACTCAACCATCCTCTCCGCACCATTCAGCACACCATTCCAACCATCCACTCTACTCCTTCGTCCAACACCATTAATTCATCCATTCCATCCTCTTCTCATTCCCATTCACTCCATCTTCCATCTACATCCCATGAAGCTTTAGTTCATCTTGAGGCTAGCTAGGAGGAATCCTTGAAGAAACTTGAATCCATAATTCAGAATTTTGGCTAAGACTTTTCTATATTCCTACACTTTTTCTCTTTCATTTATTTTCTTGGTTAAGATGTATTTGATAAGGAAATCGTGTAATTATAATTAGTGGCTGGTTAGATACTAATTAGGAAGTATTTTGTTGATTAATTGATCTGATTAATTTCAATATTATCTGAATTTCCCATGTATGTTTCGAAGGTGTTCGAAAAAATACATAAGTGAGTTTAATTGTTTAATTTGAGGATTCCTTAATATTTAGTTGGTTAATTAAATATTTAGGATGATTCAGAGGTTAATCAATTAGTTAATCAATCAAATTGAGTGTTCAAGATCTTAAAGATAAGAATTGACAATTTAATTTGGATGTGAGGTTTCAATTCAACATTAGATCATCAATCTCTTGTATCTTGAGTGGTTACCCAAGATAATTTGTTATGAACACATTTAGGAACTCTTAGACTAGAATTAATCATAATTAGAATATGATAAGGATAATGGATACCAAGGGACGAATCTAAAGCTAGTCACAAGACCATTTTTCATTCATAATTCATACAATTAGATAGTAATTAGGAATTTTAATTCAATTTAGTTTTAGTTTAATTAAATCAAAACCCCTTTAGTTTAGAAATTTTAGAGTCTTTTAACATTTAAAACACTCAATTAAACATTGAACGCCAATTCCAAAGGAGATGACCTAGGTTGTGCCATTAACTGCATATTCTATCAGCCTAGTATTATTTTGAGGGTTATGCGACGATCCACTCAATAATCGAGCAATATATTTTAATAAATGAGGAATAAAGTTTTTAGCTTGGTTTACTAATCCTAAAAATGACTGTAAGTCTTTTTTATTTGTAATTTTTCTGAAGTCCTTTGCTTTAATACTTATATGTTCTTGTAATTCGATTCCGTTTGAACTAATATAATAACCTAAAAAAGTTATATAATCCAATCATATGATACTGGGTTATAAAAACTATACATTTTATATAATTTTATTTAAAAACCTATTGATAGAAATATAAAAATTGAATGAGTTATATGTGTGTGTGTATATATATATATATATATATATGAAATAGGCATTACTATTTTCTAGATCAAGCCCCTCTCTTTCATTTTATTTTTTTAATCCTCTCATAGTCACCAATCGGGTCTGTTTGATGCATAGAAATTAAAAAGTAAAAATAAAAAGAGAAAAAATATGATTTTGTTAATGAAAAATTACTTTTATATCCATATTTTAAAAAGTTATAAAAATAAATATTATTGAATAATAACTATAAAATATAATAAACATCACCCAATATTTTTTATTTCTCTTGTTTTTTTCTTTTGAGTATTTGGAATGTGAGGTAAGTGAAATAAATTTGGAACCTACAAACTAGCCTTATTAAATTTAGTATATATATATATATATATCTCTAACTTTTGTACGTATTTTTATTTTAAAATAATTCCATATTTAAATTATGATTTTAGGATAGTTGGTATAAGTGCTAAATTTCTATCCTAATTATAATTCAATTATTTTGTATCTTAAACAAGATATCTTAACATGTTTAACAAAATAAAATTGTTATATTGACAAATTATTTTTTATTAGTTTTAGTAAAGTAATACATTTAACAAAAATAAAAGAGGGGAAAAACTCGCCGTACAAAGCGCGGGTAACTATTTGGTTCATTTTAATAATAAATTATTTAATTAAAAAAGAACGGATGCACAGCCAAGGCATGTTAAACTCGATGTATGAATCTGAGCCCATCCGATATGCTGTAGTTAGGCTGGGCCTAGGCTGTGGGTCAATCGGACTTTGACAACCTCATTTCCCACAGCCTTAGCCCCCAAAAGCCGCGGCCCTGCGTTGGAGCTTTGACGCTATTGTATGAAACGATTCTTCGGTCGGAAAGGAACGGGAGCTCTGCTCTGCACTCTCCGGAACCCTTTGTCTCTTATAGCTCCCACTCCCACCTTCTTGGCGCCGCCATTCCTTTTCGTCTCTTTCTCTTCTCATCCACCGCTTTCTAGGTTCCTCAACCCTTCTCTCCTCGCCTTCTGTGGGTCTCGTCCTTTTTTGGAAACGTCGTCGTTTCGTTCTCCGTCTTCCTCCTCCGCCGCCACCACCATGCCTGGAGCTGAGAGTGTGGAAATGGAGTGGCCGGCGAAGCGCGTCAGGGACACTTTCATCAAGTTTTTTGAAGAGAAGAATCACGTGAACTGGAAGTCTAGCCCTGTTGTTCCCCTCAATGACCCGACCCTTCTCTTTGCAAACGCTGGTATGATTCTCATCCTCCGCGATTCTTTAGTATCAGCTGTAGCGATGAACGTTGCTGTTTCTTGGCATTTTATGTTCTATAAATAAGGATTCCAGGTCATTCTAGCCTTGCTACATGTTCTACTGATCAAAGATCCAAGTTTTTGGCTTTTAACTCGAGAGCAGTTGAAAATTATCTTTGCTCTTAAGCTATCATCTGAATTAGAAAAAGAAAGGGGAAAAAAATATAGTGACGATGGAAGTGTCATTTCTTCTGCCTATTTTCGGTGCTTAGTGTAAACTGGTCTGTCAGGCAAGTAATGGAACTATAAGTTTATGTGGTTTCTTAATTCCAATGTGTTGTTAATAATAATGTGTGAATGTTAGCTGTATATAGACTGTATGCTGACTGTAATATCTGCGAAGTTAGGGTGGTTGAATGTCTTGTCTTGTATCAAGTATCTCTATAAATACAAGACTACATGCAGGTCAGAATTCACTGACTCCATTTCCCATTAAAGGGTTTTCTCTTCATCTTTCTCTCATTTTATATAATGCTAGTTGAAAATTTCTGCCAGTTTTAAGATGCATTAAACTTGCTTGGTTTCCTAGACTCCCTTTGGTACATGTTCTAGTGGCAGCTTAGTTCATTGTTTTAACATTAATGGAAAGAGGAGGATGTTTTATAGCCTCTCTAGTTTTTGTGAGATGGGTTTTTGACTACATCCTTTTTGTGGTGTCACTCTATTCAAGGGAGTGTTTCTGTTGGATATGCAGAGATTGAGCACATTGGCTGCACTCTATGATCTTCCATTTGGATTTGGGTGTTTCCTTTTCCCCACTTTTGTACTACGCTTCTTTTGGTAGTATATCTTATCCTCCTTAGTTTTCCATTCTTTCTTATAAATCTTTTCTGAAGTGCACTCTGAGGCAACTTGTCCTAGCTCTAACAAATGTCAGTCTTGTGTAAACCTGGTGTGCTTTTTGATGAGGAACAGAGTGGGTGGCCATAGGGAAAATGGCAATAAGAGACTAGAAACCCCATTTTGATGAGATTTTAAAAGTTCTTTCCTAAATTGTTTTATTGTATATGAATAATTTGAAAAATAGAGATTATAACATCTTTCCTCGACCCTCCCAAAAAAAAAAAAGATTAGCACCCTTTCATTTAGTAGATTTTTACTGTTGAAAAAATAAGGGTGTAAAGTACTTAGAATATATGATAGTGCTGATTTTGTTCTTCTTTGGAAGTCGGTCACTAAATAGAAGTATAAAAATTAGGATCTGAATATGACCTGTATCTCAAGATATATATCATATAAATTGTGTACGTTGTGTCATTGTCATGTTTTATATTCTTAAAAATTACACGCATCAATGTGTCTATGTTCGTGCTCAAGGTTTAGCCACTCTCTTAAGGTTTTGCCAAAGTAGTCTATTTCCTCATCAATAAAAATTTGCAACTTTGTAACCTTAATTTTTGATAACTTAGCTCTTTTAATTTCAAAATTTCCCCTTAAGCTAGAAGAATTCATTTAGCAAGGCTAGTAATAGTACTATCTTGTATGCATTGAAGTTTTGAAATAAAATCGTTTAGCATTTTGCCTGTGCCCTTAGTTAGCTAATCTGCAAACTAAGCTAGTTGCAGGTTCTTCAGCTTGAAAATAATGATGGAGGTTTCCAGCATTGTTAATTGGCCATCCTCACCTGACGACCTATTGTTCCTGTTGGAATAGGACAATGAGTCTCATTTAGATTTTCTTATTTCTTATTTGTGTACTTTTCATTATTATTTTATTTCATAAACAATACTCTAATTCATCTTGATTTGTGATATTGTGTTAATTTAAAGTGAGAAAAATTTTCTTTTTCACTATGCAAATACAGTGAATACCCAAAGCTTCATGCTGATGAACATTGCCTTGTATTTCTTTTGTTATATATAATTATCTTTACTAATAGTGTCTTGTTATTTGCTTCCTTCCCTTCAGAAAAGTTTGTAGAATTTACCATTACAATTGGCTTGGGATTTGACAGGCATGAACCAGTTCAAGCCAATCTTTTTGGGAACTGTAGATCCTAACACTGGCTTGAGCAAACTCACTCGTGCTTGCAATACCCAAAAGTGCATTAGGGCTGGTGGCAAACACAATGATCTTGATGATGTAGGAAAAGATACCTACCATCACACCTTCTTTGAGATGTTGGGCAATTGGTCGTTTGGGGATTACTTTAAAGAAGAAGCCATTGGATGGGCATGGGAACTTTTAACAAAGGTATGGATCTTCACTGTTAACAAAGGTATAGTTTGGTATAAATAATTATGCTATGTGTTAAATGACTGTGTGCTAGAGAATGATTTGAGCACCTAGCTAGTAACTGATGCCACACCTTTTGGGCTTTTTATTCTCTGAAGTTAGTAGGCTATTTTTTTCCTTAGGATGTACACATGTTATCTCAGCAAAATGGCCTTGTGGTGTCTAGACTTTGTTAGCAGTTGTATGATATGCTGACATCCTTCTTGAATTAGCAAGTTCTTTCAAGTTTGTTGGTCATATTAGATAGTTAGGAATTGATGGATTAAGTACTGCTTCAACATTGTATTGAATAATTTATAAAGAAAATATGAAGTAGATTTTTCTGTCTCAGTACGACGTGTATCAATTACCCTGAAATCTGGTGTGCTGTCAAATGTTGTTGACAGCCCGTGTGATTTTCTTGACTAGGTTCTCTCAATGGAAAATATGGAGAATTCCTTTGTTGAGAATCAAGAAAGGGACTAGTAGGAGTGATAGATTTTAGCAGTGATAATGAGGGTTGTTAAGAAGTTAGCAATAGAGGCAAAATATTTTGATATAATCCTAAAGGAGGAGGATGCTTTAGGTTGACAATTATGGAATGCAGTAGAGCAGATGTCAATTCAATTTTCTTGTGAGAAGAAGCTACTTGGTGGTTGCTTTTTGTGTTACAGAGTTTAGGAGATGCTGCCCTTGACAAAGGGAAATTTTGGAGAGGCAGGGAATTTGAGAAAGTCTACTTATATATGAAGGGTTGTGATAATAGAGGTTATAACTGTTGGAAGTTACGTCTATTTTAATTAAGTTGTTTTTAGTTATTTTATTTGTTTTGTTTTAATTAAGGTTTATTTGTTTTAGTAAGTTTGGATAATGCCTTTAGACATCTGGGATTACCTTAGGTGATTTGTTTTGATCAAGATAAGAGAATGCCTTAGGTGTTTTATTTAGGTTTATCTCCTATGTTTTAGCCATTTGTTTTATTTTGTTTGGATAGGCTTTATCACTTATTTGTGTGAGAGATTGGCTTTCCCTCTTATCTTCTATATATGTACTTGTTGTTATTCAATAAAATAAGTTCAAAGGAAAATTAAACCTTAAATTTTTACATGGTATTAGAGCCTTTAGTGGCCTAAACATTAATATGGTCTAAATTTGCTAGCATTTCGCCATGAACAATTCCAAGGTACAAATCGGTCAATACATGGCCTTGAATACCAAAAAAGCTGACTCCTCAAATGAATCAAACTTTCATGCTCCAATTGTACAAAATAGCAACAAATATGTGCCTATTCTAATCACGAAGTACCAACTCACAGGCCAAAATTACTTACAATGGTCATAGAGTATGCTCATGCATATACGAGGTAGAAGAAAAGAAGTATTCATACTCAACTTAGTTGCGTCAAATACCAATGACCCGAAGTACTAGGTATGGCTAGCTAAGAACGTGATAATGGGCCTGTTTGATTTGCTATTTTTAGAACATTTTTTTGTTTTAAGAACAAAAAAATAAAAAAAAATTATTTGATAATGTGTTTTTAATAAAGTGTTTTGTAAAACATAAAAATAGAATTATGTTTTAGGAAACAAAAAAATCAGAACATTTTTTAGATGTTTTGTTAACTTTTATTTTGCAGAATCAGGGAAAAGGCATAAAACACTGATTTTCAGAATAATGATTCACACAGATTTTTTTAATTTTTTTGTTCTCAAAATTTGTTCTAAAAAATTATCTGTTTTAAAATATTAAAACCAGAGTAGAATCGAGCTGGCTCAATGTCATTGCTTGTTAACTCCATGACAACAGATGTAATTGAGAATTTCCTTCTGTGTAAGACTGCATTTGAGATTTGGGAGCTTGTGCGAGAGACTTTATTGTGAACAGAAGCTCCGTTTGAAATGAAAGCCTTTCCCCATGATTTTAGACAAGGAGACTTGATGGTAAACAGGTATTATAATATTCTCTTGCGCCATTGGTAACAATTAGACATGTATGAAACACATACATGTCATTTACCACTGATGCAATTAACTTCAGGAAGATAATAATAGAAGAATGTGTGTACAAATTCCTTCTTGACCTAAAACTCCAATTTTGAAGCTGTAAGGGCAAGGGTCATGAGTATCCAGCAACTCCTTACCCTTAGGGAAGTTTTTTCAAAGGTGACAAGAGAAGAAAGTAGGAGGTTGACCCAAGGAGCACAATGTTACCTAGTGAATTTGGACTCTTCAGCACTGGTTGCATGAGGGCCTTACAACTTCATGACATACTATAAACAGAAAAACTAGTCCAAGGGATGGTTTGATCATTGCAGTAAACCAGGGCACATGAGAAGCTTGTTGGAAAATTCATGGTAAGTCTCCAAATTGGAAGCCAAAACCAAGAGATGAGAACCATGAGTTAATGGTGAACAATGAAGAAACAACTTAGATTGAGACCAATCCATTTACCAAAGAACAATGGAACTTATTACAAAAACTACTTGGAAACAACCAGATCATTGCAGAAAAAGTTGTGGGTTTTAGTACTCTTGGTTAAGCAGGAATTGGGTTTGGAGAAGACAATTAGAAATGCTAAAAGAATAGTTCTAAGTTGGGAATATTTAGTTTGAAAGGAGGGTGTGGAGATTGGCTTTCCCTCTTATCTTCTATATATGTACTTGTTGTTATTCAATAAAATAAGTTCAAGGGAAAATTAAACCTTAAATTTCTACATGGTATTAGAGCCTTTTGTGGCCTGAACATTAATATGGTCAAAATTGGCTAGGATTTCGCCATGAACGATTCCATGGTACAAATCAGTCAATACATGGCCTTGAATACCAAAAAAGCTGACTCCTCAAATGAATCAAACTTTCATGCTCCAATTGCACAAAACAGCAACAAATATGTGCCTATTTTAATCACGAAGTACCAACTCACAGGCCAAAATTACTTACAATGGTCATAGAGTATGCTCATGCATATATGAGGTAGAGGAAAAGAAGTATTCATACTCAACTTAGTTGCGTCAAATACCAATGACCCAAAGGTTTGGCTCTCCTTATTTTCTATATATGTAGTTGTTGCTATTTAATAAAATAAGACAAAAATTAAA
This sequence comes from Erythrophleum ivorense, assembly GCA_026724425.1. NCBI lineage: Eukaryota > Viridiplantae > Streptophyta > Magnoliopsida > Fabales > Fabaceae > Erythrophleum > Erythrophleum ivorense. Next base: position 196,568 of record JAIUCV010000938.1, on the reverse strand, counting down.
CATTGAATTTCTACAATAACCTTGCAATTATTGAATTCTTTGGAGGGAGAAGGCATAATTCAATTATCATCCCTATAGGCCTTGTTGGAGAGGAATGGTAGCAGGTTGGTTCTGCACTTTTTGGTCCCATCAATGTGCAACCGCCAGTACATCAATCAGGTTGGGTTGTGGAAGAAAGGATTTAATGGAATGAAGATGGATGTCCTCTATCACATCCCATACTAGCTTTGCAGGTGTAGATTGTTGGAATCAAGTTTCAATCAACGTTGCCAATAACAGTCGAGAAGATGCCGGAGATTAAGAATAATAGTTTGGTAAATTGTATATCTTTGGGGTGGAGCTACTATCTCAAAGGAATTGTTAGCTATTTTAAATTCAATTCTATGTGGATTTTTTCAACAGAAAGTGGCTAATATATATAAAGATAACATGTGTGAGGGATTTGGGCTTAAGCCCTTAATAGTTAAAGTGATTGCTTTTGGTGTTTGTTTTGTCTATAAGATGTTGTTTAATACATTTTGAGAACTTGATGGTTATTCAATTCCATAATTTGCTAATGTATGATTATATCTTTGGTAACCTTTATTTATTTGCTTCCTTTTGGGTTGCAGGTTTATAAATTACCGACAGATCGCATTTATGCAACATATTTTGGTGGTGATGATAAGTCTGGTCTAGCCCCTGATATTGAAGCTAGAGATATCTGGCTTAAGTTTTTGCCTACTGGACGTGTGCTTCCTTTTGGAAGTAAAGTATGTTTTTACTCTGTTTTTATCTAATCATGTGATTTTTATGTTCATCAAGATTTTAGTTAGTGTGAGCTGTCCATACTGTGTGGGTTTTAAATTTATGAAAAAAGTGGATGCATTTTTGCACTGATAGGAGATTAGAAATAAACCTATATGAGTTTTAGGATTGCACCTACAACTTGTTTTTGCTTTGTTTATCCATGAAGCAATAATATTTCATCATGCATACTTAATGGGTATTAGTGTTGCCATAGGAAAAAATATATGGTTGTTTTCTTTTTGTTACTCTAGGAAGTTTATGCCTTATCAGTGGTTTGATCTAATAGCAATTTATTATTGGTGGTTATTGAAGAATGCGTAGAGAATTGTATTCAATTACTGAATGAATACTTCTTGATGCATTTACAAGTAATGGCACTGCAATTTATAGGCCTAGAGCTAAAGAGAATTTGCAATAGTATCCGTGAGAGTAAGGTTATTTATAATAAACTCCAAAAATAAAGAAAAAGGAAAAAATTAGGAATTCTACATTCCCTCTCAAGTTGGAGAGTATGTGTTAATCATGCTCTGCGTAGATGAACGAACATCAAACTGGGTTCTTAGAATAGCTTTGGTCAAAACATTAGTTGTTTGTTAATGTGTTGGCGTATAAACTACTTCAATGATCCTTTTTTTTGGGGGGGGGGGGGGGATAAAATGCCGATCAATTTGTACATGCTTGGTTTTATTCTAATGAATTGGATTTTCTGCAATGCTTATTGCTACTTGGTTGTCACGCAATTACTTCATGGATGCTAAAGTAGGAAATTTAAGTTCTTCAAGGAGCTTTTTAACCATACACCTTCACAAATTCCATGAGCCATAGCCTGAACTTTTGTCTCAACATTGCTTCGACCTACAATTGAATGCTTTTTTATTCCTCCAAGTGACAAGCTTACCTCAGACATAGGTACAATACCTTGAAGTTGATCACCTATTGATGAGAGATCCAGCCCAGTTTGCATTAGAGAACACCTCTATGTTGATATTGGTTCCTTTCTTGAAAAACAACTCCTCCCTGGTGTGATTTTTAAGTGCTAGAGGATTTGGTTTATTGCTTTTAGGTGTTTCTTAGTAGGATGGTTTATAAACTAGCTTGTAACACTAATTGCAAAATTGAAATTTGGTCTAATGTGGGAAAGATATGTCAGTTTTCCTACTAATCTTTGGTACAACCTTTTTTTAACTAGGGCAAAGGTTTCCCTTATCCCAATTTTGTTTGATGGATCCATAGGAGTATTAGCAAACTTATTACCAAGTATATGGGTTTCCCCTCGCAAAGTGAGGGTATATTTCCTTTGGGATATAAAAATCCCTCTGCTGGATCAAGTTATTTCCATACTCAGAAAGTACTTTAATGCCTCCAAGTCTCTAATCTCAAGTCTTTAATCTCAAAATTCTAGCTTAGGACACCTTGAGGTAAGTGACTTCTCCTTCATTGTTCCTAGTGACAATGATATCATCTATGTAAACAATGAGAATAGTGATCTTATCTTCTGATGCTTTAATGAAAAGGATGTGATCTGTCTGGCCTTGTGTGAATGCAAACTACTTAATTACCTTAGTAAATCTTTCAAACTATGCTCTCGAGCATTACTTTAGCCCATATAGAGATTTTTGCAATTTGCACACCAAGTTATCATTATTGGAATTGTCATACCCCGGAGATATCTCTATGTAAATTTACTGTGTGCTTTTTATAAGAGTTGGACTTGGGTTGGGTTGGCAATGCTCTTGGATAGTGCACTGATGCTCAACTTGCTTATTGCTCCTTGAATATGCCTCGAGATCCTTGCTAGGCCCTTGGTTTAGAGTTTCAAGAGTCTTAGGTTTAGTCATAGGCTTTAGTTTAGGTGGGTGGCTATGCATAGGCTTGGGTGTAGGAGAGATATGGGCCCAAAACTTATGCTATTCCTCTTTAATTGCTATATTCTCTCCTTGATGAGTTTTGGGCAGTATGATACCTAATTCAAGAAAGGTAATATCCATGGAGGTATATAATTTTCAAGTGAGAGGAGAATAACACTTGTAACTTTTTTGATATTTGGAATATTTGAGGAAAATACACTTTACAGATTTTGGGTCAAGTTTGCTTCTTTGTTGATGAGGGATATGAACATATGCAATACACCCAAACACTTTTAGAGGAAGGCCAATGAGGATAAGGGTTTTGGGGAAAGGCTTTGAGGACAACTTGGCAAGGAGAGTTAAATTTGAGAATCCTTGAGGGCATGTGGTTGATAAGATAGGTCGCAATTAGAATAGTCTTATCCCAAAATTGCTTAGGGATATTATTTGTAAACATGAGGGATTAAGCAATTTCAAGATGTTTGTTTTTCCTCTCAATTATACCATTTTGGGGAAAGGCTTTGAGGAGAACTTGGCAAGGATAGTCAAATTTGAGAATCTTTGAAGGCATGCAGTTGATAAGATAGGTCACAATTAGAATGGCTTCACCCTAAAATTGCTTAGGGATATTATTTGTAAACATGAGGGATTGAGCAACTTCAAGATGTCTATTTTTCCTCTCAGTGATACTATTTTGTTGAGGAGCGTAAGCATAGGAGCTCTGGTGAACAATACCTTAGCATCATTTTGAAAGATTTAAATTTTTGTCTAAAATTGATTTTGAATCATGGAATGAAAGTTTTGGACAATAGAGGCAATTTTAGACTTATCTTTCATTAGAAAAACTCAAGTGATACGAATGTGATCATCAATAAAGGAAAGGAGCCAGTTGTTATGGGTTATATTTTGAACATAAGATGGCCCCTAAATCTCACTATGAATCATAGAAAAAGTATGAATCATAGAAAAAGGATGTGATGGTTTGTAAAAATGACTGGAATAAGTGTTACAGTTGTGTTTGGATAACTAACAAGCCTCACATTGAAAAGGGGAACATCTTGGCCAAATTACATAAAATTTGGGTGTCTTAAGCGTTGGTGCCATAAATAACAGTGCAATCTGAATTGTTTGTAGGTGTGGTCACATGGTAGGTATGTGTGACTTAATTATTAACCCTGATCTGGTAAAGACCTTGTTCTCCTTAGCATTGCCATTTGTCCTCCTTGACTGAGTCCTAAAAAAGGCATTTAGAGGAAGAAAACTTAGCAACACACTTCTAGTCATGGTAAGCTCGTTGATTGAAAGCAACTTGCAAGATAAATTTGGAACCAAGAAAATAGATTTTAGTTTGAAGGTCTAAAAACTGTTCACTCTCCCAATATTAGTCGTTGTGGATAAAGATCCATTGGCAATCCACACTTTATAATTATCATAGCATGGCTTATATTCAAGGAACAATGAGGCATCTCTAGTCATATGATCTAAGCAGCTAAATCAACTATCCAAGATGCATTGTCTCTTGCTCAAGCATGAAGAGTATTTAAAAAAGTATCTTTTTGTGTTGTAGTTTCAATGGCAACATTAGAAATGGATGATGAATCTTGATTGATAAGCTTTTGAAGCCACTTCACTTGTTCTTTGTTGAGAAAAGCATGTTCATTTGTTGGTTTTTCACTTTCTTCTGAAGTGGCAGGATACCCCTTGCGTTTTTTTTGGGTGTCTGTTGGGCTTTTGATCTGCTGGTTTTTTGTGTATCTTCCAAGATGTTTCACTAGTATGGCCTATCTGTTTGCAATGGTCACACCTAGGCTTCCCCTTCTATGGTTTACTATCATGATTTTGGTTTGTACCTCAAGACATGAGGGCATAACTATTGGATGGAGTACTAACAGTTGCATTGGTTCCCATCATGAGTTTCTTTTTGCTATCCTCCCTTTGCACCTTTGAGAAAGCAACTCTAAGTGGAGGCAAAGGCTTTGAACTAAGGATTCTTCCCCTGACTTCATTGAGGGATGAGTTCAAGTCTACAAGGAATTTAAGTACTTTTCTTCCTCCATAATGTCCTTGTATTTCTTTGCATCTTTGGGGCAGGCCCAATTTGGGTTCTCAAAGACATCCAATTGTTGCCACAAACAGATTAATTTAGTAAAATATTGGGTCATCGACAATTCACTATGTTTGAGATGAAGAAGAGTAGTTTTGATCTCAAACAATTTAGAAGTGTTGTCTTTATTAGAGTATGTTTCCTTTGCAGCTATCCAGATTTCGTAGATGATGTCATAGAACATAAAATCCTGTTTGATATCATCGTTTATGGACAAATGTAATAAAAAATGGACTTACTGATCAATCAAACCAAAAAACTAGTGAATTGAAGATCAATGTTGTTTGTTTGGATCATAAAATTGTCCCTTAAGAAAAAAAAAAGGTCAAAAGTTTGAAGCCAAAATTTTTTTTTAAAAAAATTAGACTATGGGCCCTGTTGACAATCCTATAGCCTAGTCCAAGAAAATTATACAGGGTTAGCCTAGCCTTTCCTTTCCTTTTATAAACTCACCTCCTTGCCTTTCCTTTTCACTTGGCCGATGTGGGATTATGGTAAATGGTTTTGAGGGTTTATAAGGTTGTGGTGGAAATGTGGCATGGTGATGTTACTCTAACTCACAAATATTACATTGAAATGAAGACGGATTTTTATTTATAAATAACTTGGGGAACAAATATTTTAGATATTGAAAATTTGGATGTCCTAATATGAGAGGCCATAACATTACTTCATTCTTACTAGTATTGGAAATAGAATTAAAATCAAATCTTTTGCCTTCTCAATGCTGAATCTTCTTCAAAGGCATAGAGTCCTCCAACTTGTCAAGCATTGCCAATCGTCTTTCTCGAGGTTAAATCCTAAAATTCACATAGAGAAACAGTGAAATTAACTTGACAATTTTGATCATGGGTTAATTTATTGACAAATAAGAGATTACAAGTCAAGTTTTGGACATGAAGGACATCATTGGGGGTGAGATGGGGAGCAATAATAATTGTTCCTTTCCTAGCTATAGTTGAGGGAGAACCGTATGCTATTCCCTTTTTTTTTCAAAAAGGAAAAAACACATGGTTTATGTGATGAAAATAATTGGCCCTGCCGTATGATTAGGTGCACCAGAATCAATTATCCAAGAACAATTTGGGTAAACACTTACCAGAGCAATTGTAAGAAAATTACCATTTTCTGCTAAAGAGCAAGAGGGATTGGAATTGGAATTTACTAACAGTTGAGATGAAACATTTTGTACAAATGGTCCATTTGCTCCTTTGTGAATGGAGAAGTAAGTTGCTACCTTGTTTGATTATTGCTGGCCTGAAATGCTTGAGTTTCTCCCATCTGCTTCTTTTTCCAATTTGTAGGCTTTCTATGAATCCTCCAACAATTCTCATGGGTGTGCCATGGTTTTTAACAGTGCTCACACCAGGTCTTCTTCCTCCCATTCCTTTTTTCACCTTCCAGATCATGTCCCTTTGAGCAAGACCATATTTTTCTGTATCCAGAGCAAATCTGGTTTCATTTGTAGGTTTCATCATGACATGCCTACAAGCTTCTTCTTTGTAGACTTTAGAAAACCTCTCTCTAATTGATGGGAGAGGTTTTCTACCCAAGACTTGTCCTCTAACTTCATCAAGATCCTTATTTAGACCTGCAAGAAATGCAATCTTTCAACCCTTTTCTTGTGTTGAATGTTGTTGTTGGGATTTTCCCACTCTTCTTTAAACAGATTGAGTTCTTGCCATATGGTCATCAATTGGTTGTAATAAGTTGTAATTTCTTGATCTCCTTGTTAGGTTCTCCACATCTCGACATTTAATTCAAACATCTGGGAGTGGTTTTCCATGTTTGAGTATGTATCTTGAGCAACATCCCATACATCTCAAGCAATAGGAAGAAACATGAAAGGCTTTCCAATCATTGGTTCCATAGAGTGAATTAGCTAGGCAGTCACCATAGAATTTCCTGAACTCCACTTCTTCAGCTTTGGATCATTGTGGTGGCTTGCTTGACTTCTCCATTCATGTATCCAAGTTTCCCTTTTCCATTGATCACAAGTTTGACAAATTGTTACCATTCTAGATAATTTTTTCCATTTAGTTTATGAGTGGTTATTTGAAGAAGATGATCAGAGGAAGACGAAATTGAGTTTTGATGAGAATCTTCATCAAGATCCCTTGAAGAACTCGTTTCTTGAGTGGCACCCACCGCAGCATTTCTTGTTCTTTAGCCTAAGCTCTAGTATCGTGATAATTTTATTGAGAGAAAAAAATTGTTCTCTTACTTTATTGCTTCAGGAATTATAGATTAAATAGGCTGAGAATAGAATCTCAACCTTCTTAGAAAGTAGGAACTGATAAACAATGAAATATAATTCTGTTTCTACAATATAGGACCTATCTAAATAGAAAACAGAATCCTAATACTTTATCTATGCAAATGTTTATTTAAAATAAATCCTAACTAATAACTCTTATCTTATCGACAATATATGTATTCATTTATTCTTTAATTGTCATTGGTTTGACTCTAGTTCAACCGTAGTTGGACTAATAAATTGTGAACTAGTGCTTTTACCAGTTTAATGATTAGTCTTATTTTCAAAATTGTTATTGACCAATCAGGAAATGACCATATTATTTTCTGCCTTCCATATCTTGTATTTTGGGTGCTTCTTTTCTGGTTGGACAGCAACTTTGGTAGGGTAATCATCCTTGCCCTTGCATGAGACAAACATCATCAGGGATTTGGCCTATTGCAAGTAGTTATGGCCATTTAATTTGTGTCTTGTGATGAGTTGGATGGAGCCCTCTGTTCCACCATGGTTGGAGAGGTCTTGTCTAGAAGACCCACTAGGAATTTGGCTCGCTTCAATGGCCATAAGTTACTGGACAAGGCAGAAAAGGTGGCTGGAGAGGTCTTGAATAGGGCAAAGCTACTAGAGAATAGAGTAGAGAAGGTGGTGGGTTCAACACACCATGAAAAAGGTCCAACTAGGGAGGGAGCATGATTAGGCTTGATAGTATTGGTCAACGATTAGTTTTGAGTGAATGGCAACTAGAGGGGAGGTTTCACACACCTTTATGCACTAGTGCATGGGCAAATTGGAGACCTCACGTGCCAACAACATTTGTGGGGATTCCTAATGTGTTTGGACCAATTTGAGACCAAACAGTGATAGCTCAATGACATCCAGAATGAAGCCATTGTGGAATGATGAGCCTCGGGGCCTATGGGGTAACGTATATATTAGAAAGAAAAACAAAGGGCCAAAGAATACTCCGGGAGATCACGTGCATAAACGAGCCAAACAGATCCAAGAGGGAGGAAATAATAAAGTGGCAGTAGAGGGGGTAAATTAGAGGATTAGTTGGCTAACTACCTTTGTCAGTTAGTGGCTGAGGTTGGAAGAGAGAGAGAGTCTTAGAGAGTTGGTTATAGGGTGCGAAGTGGAAAGGGAGGGGGTGGGAAGAAAGTGTGATGAGCTGGGAGAGGACTTGGTCTCTCAAATACTAGGATGGCTCTTATCGTTTTGTTTTTTTGCGTTTTCTTTAATCTTTCAATTTAGCCATTGTAATGGTTATTCCCTTCAACGATAACCCATCCAGATATAAATAAACGTACGTTAGGCTTGTTCCATCAATTTTGGTATTTGAGCGGGTGACAGAGGGACATGGTTAATACGAGGATGGACAACAGAATAGATACGTTGGAATCTTCTGTTAATGACCTACGTTTGAGTTAAAAAGGAATGAAGGATGATATTAATGCCGTGCAGCTATCTTTATGGAGTTAAGATAGTAGTTAGGTGACTTTTAGACGGCTGTTGAGGCTGGGCTACGAGGGAGAGGTGCTCGGGAGGAGATACCAAATGTTTCGACGGCTACGGTGGAGGTTACTCAAGCAATGAAGTCAGCAGAGACGGAGGAGGATAAAGATGTTAACCACTATTGACACATAGAGCTGCTCGTGTTCATGGGAGAAGACCCGATTGGTTGGATGTTTAGGGTGGAGCGGTATTTTTCGGTTAACAAGATTGTAGAAATTGAGAAACTCGAGGCTGTGGCTGTCAGTTTAGAAGGGAAGGCATTGAATTGGTTTCAGTGGCTAGAGTCGTGACATTTGGTACGATGCTAAACCGAATTTAAGGAGGAGGTTCTAGAAAGATTTCATTGTCGTCAAAATGGTGATAGTTATGAGAAATTGATGAGTTTAAAGCAGGAAGTCATTGTGGAACAATACAGAGAGCAATTCGAATTACTGTCAGCACCACTGGAAAATGTTACCTAATGAGGTGTTGATGGGGGCTTTCAAAAACGGATTAGCAGTTGAGATATGAGCAGAGGTGAGGTTGATGCAGCTGAAAACACTCCACCAGTTGATGGACTATGCCTATCAAGTGGAGGAGAGGAATTTGGTGTTGTAGATGGTAAGAGAGGAAAGGAAGGCCAAGGGAGTTAAAGGTGGCGTGGGAGCTCGCTGGAGTGGAATTAAAACAACTCCTTCAAGGTTTGCAGGACCATGGAATTTCCTAAAAGCTCGAGTGTTAGTATAGTGGGTAAAACTCGTGAACTCAAAGCAGCAAAAAACAATAGAGCAATGCCAAGCAAGATTACTATTCCTATTACCTCTACTACTTCTATTGCTAGCAATAATATTGCAACAAGGAAATTGAGTGAGGCAGAAATCAATCGAAGAAGGGAATTGGGACTGTGCTTTAAGTGTGACGAGAAATTTGGACCCAACCACAAATGTAAAGGGAGACAGTTGCAAATGATAATTTTAAATGAGGAAGAGGAAGTGGAAGAGATCAAAGTTAAAGCAAAAGAGGAAATAGATTAGGACGGTGAGAAGGAGATGGCAACCATGGAGCTCTTGTTAACTTCCCTAGTGGGAATGACAGGACACAACACAATGAAGCTAATAGGGAAGGCATTCGGAGAGGATGTTTTGGTTTTGATTGACAGTGGAGCAACTCACAATTTTATTTCTCAACAGATGGTAGAAAGGCTGGGAATACCTATACAACTCACAAAAAACACACTGTGACTCTGGGAGATGGAAGAAAGTTGTGGAAGGAGGGCAAATGCAAGGGAGTTAAGTTGGAATTAACAGGGATTCACATTGTCCAAATGTTTTACCCTTTTAATTTAAGTAATGTGGATCTAGTTTTGGGCATAGATTGGTTGGAGTCCCTAGGTGAGATACTGGTTAATTGGGGACAGTCATATATGAAGGTTAGAGAAGGACAAAAATAGGTGTGTTTGAGGGGAGATCCTACATTAACCACAACTATCACCAGTTATAATTCCATTTTGAAGCCTATGCGAGCTAAGGGAGATAGTTTCCTGTTGGATTTTGGTGAGGTTACTAAGGAAGACAGTGAAGATCAGACCCAGACTAGTGATGAAATCAAGCAATTACTGCAAGAATTTAAGGAAGTATGCAAGCCAGCAGAAGGTTACCTCCTCATAGAACGAAAGATCACTCTATAGTGCTTCAACCTGGAGCTCAGCCCCTATAACATAAGACCTTATCGGTATGCCTATTTTCAAAAGATTGAAATTGAAAGGCAAGTGAAGGAGATGTTGGAAGCAGGAGTTATACAGCCTAGTACTAGCCCATTTTCAAGCTGGAGGTTTTGTGTAGATTATCGAGCCCTAAACAAGATGTCTATTCTTGATAAATATCCTATACCAGCCATTGACGAATTGTTGGATGAATTAGGGGGAGCGGCAATTTTTTCAAAGTTGGATTTGAAATCTGGATACCACCAGATTCGAATCACACCCGGAGATGAGGCTAAAACTGCTTTTCGAACTCACAATGGTCATTATAAATTTTTGGTAATGCCCTTTGGACTAATTAATGCCCCTTCAACTTTTCAGTCACTTATGAATGATATCTTTTGGAATTATCTAAGGAGATTCATCTTATTCTTTTTTGATGATATCTTGATTTATAGCAAGGATTTGGAGTCACATGTGCAACATTTGAGAGAAGCTTTACAAGTATTAAAGCAACATCAAATAGTAATTAATTTGAAGAAGTGTGTCTTTGGGCAAAGAAAACTTGACTATGTAGGACATATCATTTCTGCCAAGGGAGTTCAAGCAGACCCAGCAAAAATTGAAGCCATGATTCAATGGCCTATTCTAGGGAATTTACGTGCTTTGAGAGGATTTTTGGGACTGACCAGCTACTACAGGAAGTTTGTCAAGAATTATGGACAGATTGCTGCTCCACTCACTGATCTCTTAAAAAAAGATTCATTTAAATGGAGTGCACAAGCTCAAAAGGCTTTTGAGGATTTAAAATCTGCCATGGTAACTACTCTAGTATTGGCTGTACTTGATTTTAGTTTACCATTTGAAATTGAAGCTGATGCCTCAGGGAGGGGTGTAGGCGTTGTACTCGTGCAAAAAAGAAGACCAATTGCATATTATAGTCATTAGTTATCTGAGAAGGCCCAACAAGGATCAGTCTATGAAAAGGAGCTTATGGCTATTGTCATGGCAGTGAAACGGTGGCAACATTACCTGATTGGGAAACCCTTTGTCATATATACTGACCAAAAGGCTTTAAAGTTTTTATTAGAGCAGAGGGTAATTGATCCAGATCAGAAAAAGTGGGTAACCAAGTTGATGAGTTATAAATTTGAGATTTTGTACAAACCTGGGGCTGACAATCGGGTTGTTGATGCCTTATCACGAAAAGACAGCAACATGGAGCTCCAGGCCATTTCCTTGTGGCAATATGAAGGGGAGGAGGACCTAGAAGCTGAAATTGGCAAAGATCAAGAGTTAAAAAACATGGTACATTAATTGTTGATGGGGACAAGAGAACCTAAAGGATTTAACCTCCAGAATGGATGTCTACTCTATGAGGGGAGATTAGTCCTGCCACAGAGGTCACCAAAAACAGGGGAACTTAGGAATTCCATAATTCTCATATGGGTGGACATTCAGGTACTTTGAGAACTTATAAAAGAATGGCAAAAGTGGTGTATTGGGAAGGTATGAGAAAGGACATACAAGAATATGTTGCAAAATGTTAGATATGCCAACGAAATAAATATGATTCTCTAAGGACCGCAGGACTACTTCAACCTTTACCTATCCCAACAAGAGTCTGGGAAGATGTTAGCATGGACTTCATAGTTGGCCTTCCTAGGAGTAACAAATATTATACAATTATGGTGGTTGTAGATTGATTTACTAAGTATGGCCATTTTGTTCCACTTGCTCATCCCTTCACAGCCAAGGAGGTAGCTGAAGTGTTTGTAAAAGTTGTTAAATTACATGGGTTTCCAAAAACTATCATGTTGGATAGGGACAGGATTTTTGTAAGCCAATTCTAGAAAGATGTTTTTATTGGCTGGGACAACCCTAAAATATAGTTCAGGATATCATTCTGATATGGATGGGCAAACGGAGGTGGTGAATAGGAGTTTAGAGACCTACTTGAGATGCATGGCGGGTGATAAACCCAAGCAATGGGTGAGGGTCTTACCATGGGCTGAATATTGGTACAATACCACTTTCAACAAGTCAGTTGGAATGACTCCATTTAAAGCTTTATATGGAAGGGACCCTCCTACCTTATGCAAGTGGCAAGAAGATATTTCACTGGTAGAAGACGTGAATGAGCAGATCAGAGAACGTAACATGATTTTAGCTGAGCTTAAGGATCATCTTGAGCAAGCCCAGGCAAGAATGAAAGAGCAAGCTGATAAGAAGAGGAGGGACGTGGAATTTAAGGTCGGGGATATGGTATATCTGCGTCTCAGGCCTTATAAGCTGAGGTCCTTGGCTAAAAAAATGAACGAGAAACTCTCCCCAAGGTTCTGTGGACCTTATAAAGTTATAGAAAGGTATGGAAAGGTGGTGTACAAGCTGGGGATTCCAGAGACAGCTAGGATACATCCAGTCTTTCATGTATCTCAGCTCAAGAAATCTCTTCATCCCTCAGTTTCTGTTCAGCCAATTCCCCCAAGTCTGTCAGCAGAAATGGAGTTACAAGTGAAACCTGAAGCAGTGAGGAGCTTAAGGACTTTGGCCCATGGCAAGCAGCAGATCCTAGTCAAATGGGAGAATCTTCCCGAGTGCGATAACACATAGGAGGATGTGGAAGTAATTAAAACTCAGTTTCCTACTTTTCACCTTGAGGACAAGGTGTCTCTTGAAGGGGAAGGGAATGATGAGCCTCGAGGCCTATGGGGTAACGTATATATTAGAAAGAAAAACAAAGGGCCAAAGAATACTAAGGGAGATCACGTGCATAAACGAGCCAAACAGATCCAAGAGGGAGGAAATAATGAGGTGGCAGTAGAGGGGGTAAATTAGAGGATTAGTCGGCTAACTACCTTTGTCGGGTAGTGGCTGAGGTTGGAAGAGAGAGAGAGTCTTAGAGAGTTGGTTATAGGGTGTGGAGTGGAAAGGGAGGGGGGTGGGAAGAAAGTGTGAGGAGCTGGGAGAGGACCTGGTCTCTCGAATACCAGGATAGCTCTTATCGTTTTGTTTTTTTTGTGTTTTCTTTAATCTTTCAATTCAGCCATTGTAATGGTTATTCCCTTCAACAATAACCCATCCAGATATAAATAAACGTATGTTAGGCTTGTTCCATCATGGAATAAGTGGAATGTAGGCCATAGAAGATGAAAGCGAGCCTAATGCTCTAATGCCACAAAGAATGAACAGAGAATTGAATTCAATTATTGAATGAATAATTCTTGATGCATTTATAAGTAATGGGAACCACTATTCATGGGCCTAGAGCTAAAGGGAATTTACAATAGTCTCTGTGAGAGTAAGGTTATTTACAATAAACTCTAAAAATAAAGGAAAAAAAGGAAAAAAAAAAGGAATTCCACATTTATCAATGGTGGATTACTTAATATTGGTTTTCAATTTGATACTATTTGTGGTAGTCATGCAATTCGATTCTTAGGATCAATTCACCTTTTCCAGATTCCATTTTTCATTCTTTCCTCTACAACTTGAAAAAATCAAATATTTTGATTAGACATTATTGTATTATCCAATATTAATAGTATAACTTAGGATCTTCATATCTAACTGGGTATATATATCTCTCTGGTTAGGACAATTTCTGGGAGATGGGTGATACTGGTCCTTGTGGACCTTGCACTGAGATACATTATGACAGACTTGGTAATCGTGATGCTGCATCCTTGGTCAATAATGATGACCCTACATGCATTGAGATATGGAATCTTGTGTTTATTCAGGTATGATTTTGACTGTATCTTACTGATCCTTTGATTCATTACCATATATGAATTTGATCTGGTCAGCATCCACCACAAGATGCAAACTAATTTTTTCCATTGGAAACTTATATCTAACTTGCTTTTGGGTGAAATACTTGCTGGATTCTTTCTGGACTTATTTTTTTGCTTCCGTTTGTCCTTAACAGTACAATAGGGAGGCTGATGGCTCTCTTAAACCTCTGCCTGCAAAACATGTTGATACAGGCATGGGATTCGAAAGATTGACCTCTGTACTTCAGCATAAAATGAGCAATTATGACACTGATGTCTTCTTGCCTATCTTTGATGCAATTCAACTGGTATGTTGGTGATGGCATGGTTCTGGTTTTATTTCATTAAAGGTTTTGAAACAGTAAACTTTTAGCTCCTAAAATTGTATTTATATTTGAATCATAATTCTTGTATTCTCATGGTACTGGTACATCTCTCCTTTCATAAGGGGGAAGATTCAACACAAAATAGAGAAGAGAGAGAACTACCAAAATTGAGAACAGCAACTACCCCTTGGCATAAAGAAGTGTCTGTACAATGGTCCTATGTTAATTCTTGAAAGTTAATTTAGAACTGTAGATGTACGAGGAATTCATTCTTTACTGTACTTCTAGAAATTCAATTTTTGTATTTCATTAAAGCTGCAGTTTTTGATCTCTCACATCATATCTTCTATCAATTTTTTGACCTCAAATAGCATCTGCATAAATGAATGGTGAATTTTACTTTCTACTGTTGAATGGCTTTCTTGTTCTTTTGGAATTGTTTGTGCATTAGTTTTTAAATGTTATTGTTATGCAACATTCCATGTAGTTTGTATGTGCATGTACGTTATTAACTGCCTGAATGTTATGAGGACATATACAATTTCAGTTAGTTGAAAAATACTGTCTGACTCAGACAGGCTTTTATGTCTACTCTGATTTAAGTTCTTTTCTATGAGGATATTGTGTCCCATATGTAGTCAACCAAATGATAATTTTACTGCAACATTTATGCAGGCAACCGGTGCTCAGCCATATTCTGGAAAAGTTGGATGTGATGATGTTGATAAAGTGGACATGGCATATAGGGTTGTTGCAGATCACATCAGAACTCTGTCATTTGCCATTGCTGATGGATCTCGCCCTGGTATGATATTGTACACTCAGTATCTTTGTAATTCTTTTTTTCATTACAAGAATCTATAGTCATCAAGGTTCTGCATGTTGTCCTTTACTACTATGCCATAAGGTAGGCCTGTTTTATTTCTATTACAACTTGTGGGAGATGTAATATTTTTGCTGTGATTTGAAGTATGAGAAACACTATCTAATTCTCTCTCACTCTCTTTTGCCTTTTATAGGTCAAATTTCTACATTACTTATATTTTTTATCATAAAATGTTTACTTGCTTTCAAGGTAATGAGGGACGTGAGTATGTTCTTAGGCGTATACTCCGTCGAGCTGTTCGGTATGGACGTGAAGTCCTAAAAGCTAAAGAGGGGTTTTTTCATGGGTAGGTATCAAGTTTTTTTTTTCCTTTTATGGTTTTTGTTTCAGTGGTTAGCCAATTTGTTTCCTGATATGAGCTTTTTTGGCAGCATCTTGTCCTATAAAATATTAAGTACTTTTGTTTACTTGTTAAGTATTATTTCTACGTAGGTGTACTTATCCTCCCAAAAAAGGAAAAAAAAAAATCTATTAGAAGGAATCCAAGGTTGACTTTAGGTACAGTTGGATTTGTAAATAGAGACATTGTCCTTAACATAGTTATTTATAGTGTGTAGCACACTTGTGGCACCAAGGGTTCCAAAATGCTATAGCTTGTAGTGCATAGTAATGTGCAAGCTTACATGAAAATGTAGTGCACAACTTAAAATTTTCAAAATATGATTGATAATTGATTAATATATATAGAAAATCAAACTCATTAAAAAAATAAGGCCTCATAACAACATAATAATCATCCATAAAATCACAACATCAAGTACTTTTATCATAAATTACACCGATGTTGAACAAAGTTTTTGAGTCTAAGCTTTATCCTAAGACATCTAAACCAGTTCCTCCTCTTCATCAAATGCAACATCATCTTAATGACCATCATGAAGTAATTTCTCTATTTCCTCTTCATCTTTTGAGGTTTCAATTTATTCATCAACCATATCAGGAATATGAGAAGAGGAGGATGACGTTGTCCTCTTTTCATGCTCTTAATACGGTTAATGAATACTTAATTATTGAGTATTAATTGGGCAAGGGTGGGTCAAGTGAATCTGCAGTGTTAGCCTTTGCAAAATCACTCAAATTAAGGTTATTGTTGCCCTATTTATATGTAGTGCCTGTAGCATGGACTACAGCTACACAAAAATAGCTTCTGTAGCATAGCTATAGTTAGCTATATGCAAGTTGTGATGCTACACAAGTGGCGTAGTGCCAGGAGCCATAGCGTTGAGCTACTGGCTGTGGTGTGAGCTATTAAACTATGGTTCTTATTAGGTTTTTCAGTTCTCAATTTTGTTAATTACAGGCTTGTAAGTATCGTGGCAAATGTAATGGGTGATACTTTTCCTGAACTAAAACAACATGAAGTGCACATCAAGGATGTAATTAAGGAGGAGGAGGAAAGTTTTGGGAGAACCTTAATTAAGGTTAGAATTATCTATGTATGAACTTAAGTGTTAGCATGACAGCTAAGTTTTTGTTTCTGGTGAACTTGAGGACTTATGGTGTTGCAGATAGATTTTCTTGTATTTTGTTCCTTTCTTGCATGGTTAAGACCAAGAGAAAATCTGACTGGTTGTTTTGCCTCTTCAGGGAATTGAGAAATTTGAGATGGCTGTTCGACATGTTCAGGGAAAGATATTGAGTGGGCAGGCTAGTAAATTCTGCTCTCTCATCATGGTCATACTTATAATATCTTGTGGCATATTCACACTCATATATTTATTAGAACCTGTGAAGCACGAACAACCACCCCCCCAAAAAAAACCAAAAAAAAAAAAAGAAAAGAATCAGCCATGTCTGTGTCTGACAAAGGCACTAGTATGGCTAGACTTGTCAGAACTTTTTGAATTATACATGGATACTAAGATAAAAAAAAAAATTTCTAAAATTCCACTTTGTTTTGCGACTATCTAATGCTATACCTAGTTGATTGTCCTTGGAAAGGTCATCACTTGAATCCTTATCCTTCTGAAAAAATTAAGACCCATGCACTTGGCTGACGTTGATGACTTGATCGTAAATTTTTTCTCCATGTGAATTTCAACAAGTTGTTGCAGACAGACCTGTCTGATTTTTGCCAAATTGTATATTTAACAAATGTCTCTCTTCTGTTGTCAGAGACTTGGAGGGTAATGGAATTCTATGTTTCCTGTATATTTGTCAAGACTGCTCAATGTTAGTTTAATTTAATTGGTCGCAAAGCTGCAGTTTAATCACCTCGCTATACTGCATGAGGTTTCAGAATTGTGGATATTTTCATATGTGATAAACAAGCTTCATCAAAATGTTGATTTTCTATTCTGTAAATTGTTATTCAATTTAAACTATTACTCTTATTTGTTATTTTTGAAAATGTCATGTTGATTTTTTATTCAGTTATCTCTTGATTGCAGGAAGCTTTTATCTTGTGGGATACATATGGGTTCCCGTTGGATCTCACTCAGGTGGATGGAGTGCTTCGCTGTATACCATATAAAATTGTTGTTACTTTAATCATTTGTACTGTAATCATTCTTCTTACTTTTCCCTTTATCAGTTGATGGCGGAAGAAAAGGGCTTACTTGTTGATGTTGAGGGTTTCAATTATGCCATGGAAGAAGCAAGAGAGAGATCAAGAAATGCTCAAATAAAGGTATTGTACTTGTTTGAATTACTAAACCTTATTACCTAAGTCTGAAAATTGAAATGACATGCTTGTGTTTAGAGGCACTAAATAAACTGAAGGGTGAAAATAAAACATCACTAACGTTTGTACTGATTTATTCTAATGTCTTTCCCACCCAAAATCATCTATTATTATTTCGCAGCAAGCTGGTGGTGTCATTGTCATGGATGCTGATGCTACTTCAGCATTGCACAAAAGGGGCGTTGCTCCAACTGATGATAGCTTCAAGTTTGTTTGGTTCAAGGTGAGTTTTTTTGTTTTCTTTTCTTTTCATTGTCTGTCAGATATTTTTTAAAAACACAAAAGAAGAGCAACTTTTTATAAAAATATTTCTTAGGTGAAAGAAGAATAATGTGAACAGAAGGAAAAAAAAAAAGGAGGGAGAGAAGATTTTTCTTGGAGTACATGCTTGTGTGCTCCCTTTATGTCTATCAATTTATAACTTGAAGTGCTTAGTATGACATAGTTTGTGTAGTACAGCACTGTACTAATGAAAGCTCACAACACTTGTTTGATAACTTATTAACTTGAAGATTAGAACTTTCCATCACGCTTAAACATAAATATTGATCATGCCCAGATTGGTACTAGAAGCTCTGTTATTTGCCATTAAGTGACTTGGTAAATAAATCTACTAACTGCTTTCTGGTATGAACGTAGGTCATGTAAATTTAGATTTTCCTGAACTATTTCCCTTACACAAGGATTAGATCACTTCAATATGTTTTGTTCTATCATAAATCAGTGGATTCATTAGACGAAATATGCATGGCTGCATGGTTATCACACTATAATTTCTTCGTGAGCAATATCTGAATTCCAAGCTCATTCAAAAGCTGTTGTACCCACGTAAGTTCGCATGTGGTTTTAGCCATAGCAGAATAGTCGGCTTCACATTGTATTGGGCAACTTCGGTTTGTTTCTTCTTCTTCCATGATGTCAATCTCTACCTACAAACACACAGTATTCTGTAGTTAAGTTTGATCTCTTGGATCTGACCCAATCAACATCCGTAAAGGCCTTTTTATGGCCATGGTCTCTATATAATATTCCCTTTCTTGGAGCTTTCTTCAAGTATTTCACTATTGTATTGATACATTTTAGTGAATGGTAGTTGTAGAAAACATAAATTTGCTAACAACATTGACTGGGAAAACAATGTCTGAATGGGTGGCAATTGTTGAAATTTACGGTTAAAATAAAAATATGATGAATGGGAACATTTGCACACACATACACACAATGGCAGCCCTCTCCTTTCTTTTATCGATAATACTTTGAAAACAGAAATTAACTACAAGATCAACTTCTGAAGATAATACGAGACAACTATAAGACTCTTATACAAATATAAACACCTAATCCTTTAATAGTCCCACATAATTTGTAGGACTTTATCTTTTGATTAACTGATAGGTTTCTCAACAGTCTCGTTGCTCAAACTGGATATTGGCATATGTTGATGACCTGCACCTTTACAAACACAATTTGCAAGCTAAAACGAGATATTTTTTTTAGAATGAAGATTTATTAATAAATGGTTATCATTTGAGCGGTTGTATAACTTGTTATAGACTTCCTGTTTTCATACTAATTATATACTTGACATTCTTTGTTTTAGACTTTCAGTATTCTTACTAATTCTATACTTGACATTCTTTTAGAATCAGGCTAAGATTTTTTTAACCATTTTTTTATTTATCGTTTTTCTTAGGATCATGAGAGTGTGGTGAGAGCAATATATACAGGTTCTGAGTTCTTAGATACCGTTGACACCAGTGGTGATGTTGGTGTAGTTCTGGAATCTACGAGCTTTTATGCTGAGCAAGGTGGTCAGGTATTAAAAAATACTTAAAACTTATTCTGTTGCTTTTGTCAAAGTTATATGACTATTATTCAATAATGGTAAATATCACTGTATGCTAGTA
This sequence comes from Erythrophleum ivorense, assembly GCA_026724425.1. NCBI lineage: Eukaryota > Viridiplantae > Streptophyta > Magnoliopsida > Fabales > Fabaceae > Erythrophleum > Erythrophleum ivorense. The sequence continues at coordinate 176,803 of JAIUCV010000938.1, read as the reverse complement.
AATAAAGCATAGTTGCAAGGTCGAGTTCCTTTATTTTTATTTTATTATTATTGTTTTTTTCCTGCTTATGGGATTTGCTTTTATTTTAGCCTCATGAAGCCAATGAAAGATAAAGGAAAAAAATTGGTTATAGCAAATACTTAATATTATACTTAGTTTTGATTGAGACTGTTAATACTTTGTACAAAAAACGATAGTATTTAAAGTTCGTAGAAGGTACCATTGGTATTGGAAATTTAATGCCTTAGGATTTCTGTGGAGTTTCCTCTGTTATTAACCTTTTTCTGATTGACAGATGGTTAATAAATCTAATCTAATATGCTACACAGTAAGAACTGTACTGAATGATAGTCGAAATCTTATCAAAACTTATCAATGTTGTATCAAGGCTAACCCAAAAAAAAAAAAAGCCTGGCTTAGGGCATTGGTGTATGACAAATAGAGGTTGAAGCATGATTACTGTTGATCATTGCGAGCTGTGAGCTTGATCGCTGGATAAAGTGGACTATTTATATCCATTGTCTTGGTGGTATGAGATGAAGATTTGATTATTAAAAGATTTGAAGTCTAAATAAGAATTAGCAATGTAGGAAACAGTTTATGGTAGAGGAAAATAATTGGACAACTGGTATAAAAGTTACTCCATAAGACAAATTTCAAACTGCAAGATGTTATATAATAAATATAATGTCAAAAAATTAGATGAAAGAATTTGAGCGAATGTATAGAATACAAAGCAGTTTGATTTTGTCATTTCAATTTTTTATAAATACAATATTTGTTGTTCAAGATGGTTTGAATCAAAATATAAAATTAGAGCTTTTGCTAGGTTCTGGCTCAAGGAAATTATCAAGCAAATATCCATCCTCCTAAATATGGGTGGAAGACTATTTCATTGAAACATGACCCTAAATACAAGAATCCTAGCTGTTTGGCTGAATCTAAGCTTGCTGAAGAATAAGGTTAACCAGAAAGGATAAAGGTTTGCTTAATAGGCTTATTTTATTAAAAATCTGAGTTTCATTTTCATGAAGCATTATTTTGAGATCAACTTTGGCATGAAATGTATATATAAATTGTTGGAAATCGACACTATTTTATAGGGATTTTGTTCCTATCTTATTTTTATTTGACAGATTCAGTATCTTTCTGTTTTAGTTAAGTTTATCTCTTTAATCAGATTAGATTATGCTTATCATTATCCCTACTTTCCCTCCTTAATTATCGGCTATGATAGGCAGGCCTGTTGCCTATTTAAACCCTAAAAATAAAAGAGCAAAATAAGCTTTCTGTTTTCCTAATCAATCAGCTTCATGGTATCAGAGCAGAAGTATTCTTTTGCATTGTCAGAGTGCAAAATCTGTATGTTAGTTTGAAATTGGGTTTTGACAATGGAGTGAAATTTTTGGAAAATATGTGGTACTTTTGATTTTTCTTTGAGAAGGTATACCCAGGTGAGATGTGTATGGTTATCTATAAAGGTTATAAACCAGCGGGCTCCATTTATATTTTTCACTTTTGAGGGTCCCCACACATCACTATGAATAATGGAGAAAGGTCTTGTAGGCTTGTGGTCACGGGAAGGGTATGAGTTTCGAGTATGCTTTGCAAGAGGACAAATTTCACAAAAAAACTGAGAGAGATCTTTATTTGAAAACTCAGGGTACATCCTTTTTAGATAATCAACATTCATGTGTCCAGAACGAAAATGCAAAAGTTTAAATTCATCAATGATAGATTTTGTAGTTGCTGTACATGCATTTATTCCCTTCTTCTTCTTGAGGTAATATAATCCATCCATTTCTTCACACTTGCCAATCATCCTCCCCGTCCTCAAATCCTGAAAAACACAAAAAGCCTCCACAAATTGAGCCATACAATTGCTATATTTAGTCAATTTATGCACTGATATTAAATTGCATGCAAGTTTAGGCACATAGAGCACATTTGTTAATGTCAGTGTAGCAGAGATAGTGACAGTTCCCACATAGGTAACCTTGACAAAGGATCCATCAGCAATTTTTACCACTAAATTGTCTGTGCAAGGAGTAATATTTAGTAATTTTGAGATATCACCTGTCATGTGATCTGAGGCGCCAGAGTCTACAAACCAAGAATTGGGATCCATTTTCATAATACTAAGAGCCACTGACATTTTACCTGATTGGACTACAAAACTAGTTCCAACTTGTGGTGTTTGGCTTTTCTCCTGTTTGTTAATCATCTTTTGTAGTTTCTCGAGCTGTGCTTTAATTTGATTCATGTCAAGTTCAGTACTTTCATCACTACTGGCCATGTTTGCTCTTCCTTGCTTTGGTTTGAAATTGCTAGGTTTACCATGAAATTTCCAGCACCCTTCTCGATTGTGTCCAGCCTTGTTGCAGTGGTCACACCAAGGCCGTCCACCTCTTCTTTGTCTATTGTCACTAGCAAAGTGTGCTGCCATAGCAGAGCTCTCTATACCAGGGGCTAATTGTCCTCCACTACTCAACCTTTTTCTACTTTCTTCTCTTTTTACAGTTGAGAAGGCTTCTCTTACTGAGGGCAGGAACTGACCACCCAATAATCTGCTTCTTACTTCTTCAAATTTAGGATTGAGTCCAGTGAGGAATTTGTAGACTCGTTCGGCTTCGATAATCTTTTGATAATATTGGGCATCTTGAGGGCATGACCAGCTATGGACCTCATAAAGATCCAATTGCTGCCACAAATTTGTCAGCGTGTTATAATATACTGTAACACTTGATGTTCCCTGCTTTAGGTCGTGCAGCTTCCCTTTGATTTCATATAGTACAGCCGTGTTTGAGATTGAGGAGTAAAGATCTCGTGCTGCTTCCCAGATATCTTTGGCCGTCTTGTATAGAACGAACCCTCTTCCAATCTTGAGAGTCATGGAGTTTACTAACCAAGACATTACTTGGTTATTTTCGACAAACCAAGAAGGAAATCTGGAATCATTAGGTTTGGGAGGTAGCGACTTTTCATTGATATAATCTTCCTTTCCTCTTCCTCGTATAAACATGAGAAAACTTTGTGACCACTGGAGATAATTATCTCCATCGAGTTTGTGACCAGTGATCATAAGGGATAAGAGATCATTTGTAGGGTTTTGGGAGGTTGACGGAGGTGTATTAGAACCACCATGAGTTTCGGTGGCCAATGCATGATATCTGTCGAACTGAATAAGGGGGTTTTGATCGCTCATGGCTCTGGTACCATGAAGCTGATTGATTAGGAAAACAGAAAGCTTATTTTGCTCTACCCTAGAAAATTATCTCTCACAACATGGAATCATTCACCAAAGTTCTTGCCCTTATACGCCACAACAAAATGGCATTCTGGAAAGAAAAAATAGACACCTTTTAGACATGGCTAGGTCCCTCTTAATCACTTCAAATGTTCCCAACCATTATTGGGGTGAAGCTATCCTCACTGCAACCCACTTAATCAACGGAACCCCTAACAGAACACTCCACTACCAAACCCCTTAACAGGTTTTCCTTGAAACCTATCCTAATAATCAACTTATGGTAAATCTACCCTTAAAGGTCTTCAGGTGTACCACATTTGTACATAATTATCAGGGGGGTAAGCTTGATCCTAGAGCTATCAAATGTCTATTCCTGGGATATTCTCAAACTCAAAAGGGTTATAAGTGTTATAATCCTGCAACTCATAAGTACTATGTCTCAAGAGATGTCACCTCTTATGAAGACCAACCTTTCTTTCCCAGAACCTCCATTCAGGGGGAGATTCAGACTACACAAGAACAAGAATGGATGTTCTGTAATTCACAACAAAATCATTCCTCTACCTCTACAAACACAAACACAATTCCACAGCCGAATACCTACACCTCTCCTACACTCCTGGAACCTGAAATTGACCCTACAAGAGAACCAGAATGTGTCCAGAATGATGATGTTGCTGTAGGAAATTAGGAACAGCATGATGTTCATGTGAATCCAGAACCTTCACAGCATTGCCAATTGTCTGAACCTACCTCAGATTCTGAACCGGTGGTGGATGACTTAGGTTGGCCGATTTCATTAAGGAAAGGGAAGAGAACATGTACAAAACATCCAATTGGTAATTTTATTTCCTATGAGCGTCTATCACCAAATATGCAAGTCTTTGTTGCTAACAGTTTAGAAGAAAAATTACCAAAAGATGTTTATGAAGCACTAGAAATTCCTGAATGGAAGGCTGCAATTATGGAGGAAATGACGGCTTTGAAGAAAAATAATACTTGGAAAATAATTGAGCTACCAAAAGGTAAATCCACTGTGGGATGTAAGTGGGTGTTGACTATTAAATATAATTCTGATGGTAGTATTAATAGATACAAGGCCCGTTTAGTAGCTAAAGGGTTTACACAAACACAAGGAATAGATTTTCAAGAAACCTTTGCACCAGTGGCAAAATTTAATACAATTAAAGTTCTTCTATCACTTGCTGCAAATCTTGATTGGCCATTATTTCAATTAGATGTCAAAAATGCCTTTTTGAATGGAGATTTAGAAGAAGTATATATGGATGTTCCTCCTGGCTTTAGCACACAAGAAACTAAAGGCAAAGTCTGCAAATTATATAAGTCTCTATATGGGCTCAAATAGTCACCACGAGCTTGGTTTGATAGGTTCACAAGAGTAGTAAAAGTTGCTGGATATAGTCAATGCCAAACAAACCATACACTCTTTGTTAAGCATGCCTCTAGTGGTAGAATTACAATACTAATCGTCTATGTAGATGATATAATCATCACAGGAGACAATACAGAGGAGATAGTGAATCTTAAGGAGCTTCTTGCTTCTGAATTTGAAGTAAAGGACTTGGGAAGACTGAAGTATTTTTTGGGCATGGAGGTAGCCCAATCAAAAGGAGGAATAGCAGTGTCACAGAGGAAGTATACCTTGGATCTTTTAAGAGAAACAGGTTACTTAGGGTGTAAGCCTTCAGATACACCTATGGAAGGGGGCTACAAGGCGAGTTGGAGAGAACAAGGAAATCCTGTGAATAAGGAAAGATATCAGAAGTTAGTAGGTGAATTGATCTACCTCTCTCACACCAGACCCGACATTGCCTTCCCAATAAGTGTAGTGAGTCAACACATGAACAACCCCTGTGAAGAACACTTAGACGTAGTGTACAGAATTTTAAAATACTTGAAGTTTACTCTTGGTAAGGATCTGTTTTTTAAGAAATGTGAAGATAGAGGAGTACAAATGTATTCAGATGTTGATTGGGCAGGTTCTATCACTGATAGGCGCTCAACTACAGATTATTGCACTTATGTGTGGGGGAATTTGGTCACATGGCGCAGCAAGAAGCAGCCTGTGGTTGCACATAGCAGTGTTGAAGCAGAATTTCGAGCCTTAGCCTTGGGAATATGTGAAGGTATTTGGCTGGACAGGTTACTCAAAGAATTTAAAATTAGTATAAAAGGCCCCTTGAAGTTGTTCTGTGATAATATGGCAACTATTGGGATTGTTAAAAATCCTATACATCATGATAGAACAAAGCATGTGGAAATTGACCGGCATTTTATTAAGGAGAAAATTGATTCAGGACAAGTGGAAGTCTCCTATGTTCCTACCAGTTCTCAAGTGGCTGATCTATTTACAAAGGCATTGCCTAGACAAAAATTTGATGAGCTATGTGGCAAGCTGGGAATGGTCAACATATACTCCCCAGCTTGAGGGGGCGTGTTGGAAATCGACGCTATTTTATAGGGATTTTGTTCCTATCTTATTTTTATTTGACAGATTCAGTATCTTTCTGTTTTAGTTAAGTTTATCTCTTTAATCAGATTAGATTATGCTTATCATTATCCCTACTTTCCCTCCTTAATTATCGGCTATGATAGGCAGGCCTGTTGCCTATTTAAACCCTAAAAATAAAAGAGAAAAATAAGCTTTTTGTTTTCCTAATCAATCAGCTTCATAAATTTTGTTTATTGGCCCAGTGTCACAAGTTTACAACTTTGTGAGTGGATACTTGTGTGACTCATTAATCTTTACTTCATCAATTGTGCTTTCTTTTAATTTGTCGTGGCTCTTTTCTTTGTTAGTCTTGTGTATGGGATCGTTTCTTTTGTCCTCTAGAATTTTGATTGGTTCTTTTGTCCTCTAGATTTTTGATACTGGATCACTTGAGGGCCCACTTGCCAAATTTCAAGTTAGTAATGTACAAGTTTATGGAGGTTTTATTCTTCATATTGGTTCTTTTTTGGGAGTGACTGGCAGAATCTCAGTGGGTGACAAAGTAGCATGCAAGGTAAAATTCTGTTCTTTATTGTTATAGTTTTTGTCTTTACTTGAGGTTCTCCCTTGTTTAATTATCTTGGAACTTCTGCAGGTTGACTATGAGAGGCGTGCCCTTATAGCCCCTAACCATACCTGCACACACATGTTGAACTTTGCTCTTAGGGTATGATGCCATTGAATCAAGCTGTATTAATTTCCACGAGTTAGTTTATGTTTGTCATTCTTGAAATTTCATATCTTGAAATTTCTTATGATATGAATGCAGGAAGTACTTGGTAATCATGTTGACCAGAAAGGATCTATTGTTCTTCCTGAAAAATTGCGATTTGATTTTTCTCATGGTAAGGTTTGTTCAAAGGGCTGTTTGAATTATTAAAATGAAGAGTTATTATTGATAAAGTGAAAATTTAAACAGGCAAGCCAGTTGAAGCTGATAAATTGAGGAAGATTGAATCAATTGTGAATGGGCAAATAGAAGCTGAATTGGATGTATATGCAATGGAGGCAACTCTTGCTGATGCCAAGCAAATCAATGGTTTACGAGCTGTTTTTGGAGAAGTAAGTAGTTTAATTCTGCCATCCTTTCTTGTCTTACAAGGGTCATACTCTTCAATATTCTGCTTTGGATGCAGGTCTATCCTGACCCAGTTAGAGTTGTTGCAATTGGACAAAAGGTGGAGGATCTTCTAGCTGACCCAGAAAATGAAAAATGGTTATCTGTTTCAGCAGAATTATGTGGAGGTTAATATCATAGCATATAGATTCTTTGAAAGTTTCTTTCTGAATTTCTCTTCAGCATTTCATTTTACTTGATCTAGGTACCCATATATCAAACACACGAGAGGCTAAAGCTTTTGCACTTCTATCTGAGGAGGGAATTGCAAAGGGAATCCGCAGGATAACGGCTGTCACAACTGGTCATGCATATGATGCTATGAAATTGGCAAAAGAACTTGAGCAGGAGGTGGATGATGCAGCTAAGATAGAAGGAAGTGCACTAGAAGAGGTTGGGTTTTTTGGATACAAAATTTTTTAGCTTTGTATTTTCTATTTTTGCACTGGAAGAGCCACTACTCCCCCCCAAAAAAGGGGCCATTAAACTGCAAAAAATTGAAAGTGATTTTTTTTAAAAAATAATGAAAATGTGATTTTTTTTTGTGGGGTAAGATATAATAGTCTTGGAGAAGATACAAATTTTAGCTCCTATGAAACAGCTTTTCGCCTTTCTTCCTTTTATACCATAAATTTTTTGAGCTTCTGTGAGTATGTCTTCCAAAATAGAGGGAATGAACTTAAAAAATTGCCCCCCTAAAAAAAAAGGTACCTTTTTCCTGGAGAGGAAAAAGTAACAATTTTGAAGAGGCTACAAAATTTCAGCTTCTTAAATAAGCTTGAAGACAAAAAAATTTTGTTCAGTATTTTAATGAAGGTGAAATGTTTATCCTCCTCCCTCCCTTAAAAAAGCTAGCATTATTAAATTATAAAGGTATACAATTTCTATGTTTTGTACTGCAATTAAGGAGATCTTGTTTTCAACTAAGAAATTAATACTTGTGTTCTTAATTACACTAATTGCAATTTCATAGACATTGCTTGAGTTTTTGTTTTAGCTTGTGAATCGCCGTTGTCAAGTACCAGATTTCATGGGCATATGGTTGTCAACTTCTTTTATTTTATTTTTATTTTTTTGATGATGAGAAGTTGTATTAAAATGTGAAAGAGAGTACAGAAAGTTTGAGGACAAGAAATCCTCAATCGAAGAAAACAAGAAACTGAAAACAAAGCAACCAAAAAACAGCCCTAGAAAGGTCCTCAGTGGAGAACAGCAGTTCAGTCTCTTTCCTTGCATTGATTCCCTTAAAGTATAACACTATTGCGTTAGTGTAGATTTATTGACTTTTGGAGCATACACTTGTTTGGAAACATTGCATGAACTGATTTTAACTGTGTAATAGTGTATAGCCTGGGCTGGCACCTATTGCATTGCAAATGGGACAGAAGGGACCTGCCATTTCCATGTGATTGTGTGAACAGGAGTGAAAATCAAAGACTAAGAACTACTCAATCTAAATGTTTAAGCTGTTACTGCCAGCCAAAAAATTGTTTTTTAGATTTCTATAAAAAATTTTACATTTTATTGTATCTTTTGAGATTTTCATTGGTAGAAAATATGTGAGATTTTCATACAAGGAAACTCAATTTTATTTATCATTTTATAATGGAGAGAATATGAACGTGTAAGGATTGTCAATATGAAATCAAGTCATTGCCTCCTTTAGCTGTCATATTTTATTTTTAATTTATATTTTGCTTGTTTTCTTAAATAGTTTACTTGGAAGCAAGTGGTTGAAGATCTGATCTTAAAAAGCTTCTTGCTTTTGCTTTATGGTGAATTTTAGGGTTCCTTTAGGCTTGGATAAGAGAGAGGAATTTTTTGAGATGGAGGTTTAAGCTTGATTTGTTACTGATAGGGCTTGGGTGTCTGAATTTATTACTGAAGAAAATTGCAGAACAAACGAAGTAATATTTCTTCTTCTAAATAGAGCGATACAAATAGGTCTAGGGTTAACCACAAAGATTCAGTTACTCCCTAGTGCAAGCCGAAAATCAAGGAACAGATTAAGGGCAAATAAAATAAAATCTTAACAAGTCAAAAATCAGAAAATAAATGCAGATTAAAACGCAGCATCTGAATAAAAAAGGAAATAATCTCAGTGCATCATGGGCTTAAGTATCGGCCCATTCCAACACTCCCCCTCAAGCTGGTGAATAGATATTGATCATTCCCAGCTTGCTACTCAATTCTTCAAACTTAATCCTTGGTAGTGCCTTTGTCATTATATTTGCCACCTGAGAATTTGAGGACACATGATAGATCTATAATCTTCAAATCAATCTTCTCCTTGATGAAATGACGATCAAGTTCCACATGTTTGGTCCTGTCATGGTGAATGGGATTTCGTGCTATACCAATTGTGGCCATATTGTCGCACCATACCTTGATTGGACCTAAAACTTTAGCTTGAAGTTCATGCATCACTCTCAATATCCACATTCCTTCACAAATTCCCAGCGCAAGAGACCTGTATTCAGCCTCAGCTGAACTCCTTGCAACTACTGGTTGCTTCTTGCTTCTCCAATTCACTAGGTTTCCCCAAACATAGGTGCGATAACCTGTAGTGGATCTCCGGTCAGTTATTGAGCCAGCCCAATAGCATTAGTGTAAATTTATACTCCTCGGTTGATGCAAGACCCACTAGGAACATGCCCTAGAGAACCTTCAACAATTCGAAACTATGCCCGGGACCGGCTAGAAACAAGATTGTTGGTCAAAGGAAAGACCCTAAGAGAACTTGTCTCTTAGAACCCTAGCCTTAAGACGCCACAAAGGAAGACCAATCCTTTGATAAGTCACGTGAACTCTCAGAGAACACAAAGAAGCAAAAACCTCTCAAAGTATTGAATAATACTCAAGTTCATTCATGATTTTCTTTAAAATAGAGTACAATAGGGGGCCTTTTATAGGCAAAATTTCTAAAAGACTTAAAATCCTAGTAAAACTAAAACTCTTAAAATCTAATTAGAAATATTTTAAACAATGCCTAAAATCAAGGAATAAGATTAAGATATTAATTTTAACTTAATCTCCTAGATAAGCTCCTTGACCAAGTCCAAAAAATAATATAATAATAAAAAAACGAAATTCAAAAAGAGTTCTAGTCAAAATTAGAGTCTTAGTCAAAACTAATTAATATTAATGGGCTGGACATCTTGTATTTGAAATACTATTCACGTCCTCTAGCTTTAATGGGCTCTTTAAGTATTAACTTGGGCTTGAATAAGCATGATTAAGGCTCTATTTGCTTCCTCAATGCATGCACTAACATTATGGGCTTCTAATTCAGCAAATTGAAGCCCAATTGCTCTTTGTAGATTCTTAACTTTTCCTCTTGTCATTGGGCTTTTAACATGTTGGATATTAACTTTAGTTGCTCCATGGACCTTCTTAGGACATTGGGCTTCCACTTGGACTTCCACTTGGACTTCCACTTTTGCATATTTAAAGAGATGTTGATCAAATATGGATCTTGGGCTCTAAACTTGGGCCGACGTCCAACATAGATATTATTTTGAGCTCTTTGAGATTTTTGGACATATACTAGCACAATTTGGGCCTCTTGAGCATAGGCCATCCTTTCATGAGTCATTTGGACCTGAATCATAGGCTTTTGAATGATTTGGGTTTCTTGATGGATGAGGGCTTCTCGAACTTGTAGTGCTTCAATGGGCATGCCGATTGATATTGTATTATCGGTTCCATCCTTTAGAAAACAATAAGCCTTTTTCCGGTGTCATTTTCCGGTGTCATTTTCAAATATTTTAGAATCCTGTACACAGCTTCTAGATGTTTCTCACGAGGATTACTTATGAATTGACTCACCACACTTACTGCAAAACAGATATTTGGCTGGGTGTGAGACAAGTATACAAGTTTCCCAACTAGCTTTTAGTACCTCTCCTTATAGACAGGTGTTCCTTCAAGGGTCAATCCAACCTTATAGTTGGCTTCCATGGGTGTATCAACTGGCTTAGCTCCAAGCATACTTGTTTCCCTCAGTAAATCAAGTGTATATTTCCTCTGAGACACTAATGCCACTGCCGGATTGGGCAATCTCCATCCCAAGAAAGTACCTCAACTTACCAAGGTCTTTAATTTCAAAGTCAGATGCTAGATTCCTCTTTGATCTCTCAATTTCCTCAACATCATCACCTGTCAAAACAATATCATCCACATATGCAATCAAAATTGAGACCCCTTTGTCAGAGCATCTCACAAACAAGGTATGATCGGATTGGCACTGTGTATAACCAAGATGTTTAACCACCTGCGTGAATCTTTCAAACCATGCTCTAGGTGATTGTTTCAGACCATACAAAGATTTACGTAATCTAAAAACTTTTGTAGCATTATTCTGATTTTTCAGTCCCGGTGGTAGTTCCATCTAAACCTCCTCTTCTAACTCACCATTTAGGAAAGCATTCTTGGCATCTAATTGGTGTAGTGGCCAATCCATGTTTGCTGCTAGGGAAAGTAAGATTTTAATGGAATTGAATTTTGCTACAGGTGCAAAGGTCTCTTGATAGTCTATGCCTTGGGTTTGAGTAAACCCCCTGGCAATCAATCTAGTCTTATACCTATTTACAGAACCATCAGGATTATATTTAACAGTAAAAACCCATTTACAACCTACTGTAGACTTTCCCTTAGGTAAATCTGTCAATTTCCAAGTTTTATTCTTTTCTAAGGCTCTCAACTCTTCGTTTATTGCTTCTTTCCACCGAGGGTCGACTATAGCTTCTTGGAATGTTGCTGGAAGTTTTTTTTTCAGATACATTTGCAATAAAGGTCCTTAAGTTAGAAGATAACTTTTCATAGGACACATACCTGCTAATAGGGTGTTGAGTGCAAGTCTTTCCCTTTCTTAATGCAATAGGCCAGCTTAGATCTCCGGAATCTGTCTCCGGATTGGAGTCTCAGCTTTGCCTTAAATTGGGATTGTCATCACTCTCACTCACTAGTTCTTTTGCGCCCTTATTTCTTCTGGTATCTCCCTCACTTTCTCCCTCTTTTGTGCCCTTGTTTCTCTTGGTATAAATTTTACCCTCCTGCATAGTAAACTGTTCCTCCCTTATCTTAGTTACATTTGTACTTTCTAACCTGTTCTGAGTAATTTCATTGCTGTCAGGGCTTTCTATGAGTGAGTTTGGGTCAGTTTTTGGGTGTTTTGGGTTAACACACTGTTCAGAAGGTGTTTCTGACCTGATTTCAGATTCTGCTGACTGTTTAGGTGAGGTATCCAGTCTGGTTTCAGGTTCTGCAGGTTCTGAAGATGGGTCATCGTGTAATTCAGGTCTGGTTTCAGGCAATATTTGTGGTTCATCCAAATAAATATTTGAGACAGGTGTGGAATCACTGCAAATTAGCCATTCACTACCCACATTCTCCCCCTGAATGGATAATTTGGGGTAATAGGGTTGACTTTCACAGAATTTAACATCCATGGACACATAATATTTGCGAGTTATAGGATAATAACATTTTTACCCCTTTTGGGTAGGTGAGTAGCCTAGAAAGATACACTTTATAGCTCTAGGATCAAGTTTTCCCCCTGTATTATCATGAATGAAAACAGTACACCCAAACACTTTCTGTGGAATAGATGAAAAAAGGTGAGTGTTAGGGTAAACTTCTTGAAGTTTTTGAATAGGAGTTTGATACTTAACCACTTTTGATGGCATACGGTTGATTAAAAAGGCTGAAGTAAGAATAACATCTCCCCAGAAATAATTTGGAACATTGTTTGTTAACATGAGAACTCTGGAAACTTCTAAGAGATGTCTATTTTTATGTTCAGCTACCCCATTTTGTTGAGGGGTGTTAATACGTGAAGTTTGGTGATATATTCCATTCTCAAAAAAGTATTTTTGAAAATTTGTGCTTAAGTATTCCCTCCCATTATCACTTCTAAGAATTTTAATGCTAGTTTGAAACTGATTTTTGACAAAAATGTGAAATTTCTAGAAAATTTGCAGTGTTTCCGATTTCTCTCTCATTAAAAAGACCCATGTAAGTCTAGTGTGATCATCAATAAATGTGATAAACCACCTGGCTTTTGATAAAGTTAAAATTTTGGATGGACCCGAAATATCACTATGAACTAGGGAGAAGGGTGATGAAGATTTATAGGCATGGGAAGGATAATTGCTTCTGACATGTTTTCCTAACTGAAAAAAGTCTCAATTAAAAGAAGAAACATCAATTTGATTAATCAGTTCAGGTAGCAAGTATTTCATATAACTAAGACTCGGGTGGCCTAGCCTATAATGCCACAACTCAACATCATTATTAGATGAAATAGAAAATACAGCATTTCTCTCTTCTTTATTTATCTCTGAAGTTGCCTCTAAGTAGTAAAGACCATCTCTTTCTTTAGCATTGCCAATCATCCTCCCAGAAGCCAAATCTTGAAACATACATTCAAACTCAGAGAAGTTAACATTACATTTCAAGTGTCTCATCACTTTCTTGACAGAAATTAAACTACACTTGATTTCAGGCACATATAACACTTCTCTTAATTCTATTGTTTCAGATATAGTCACTGTACCAATACCAAGCACCTTAACATAAGTTCCATTTGCAACCTTTACATAGGTGTGTTCAGAATAGTACTGGAAACTGCTGAACACTGCTCTAAACCCAGTTATATGATCAGTAGCTCCTGAGTCAACTATCCAAATCTTTCTTGCTTGTATAACAGTATGTAAAGAGGCAATAAAAGCCATACCTGATTGTGCTAATGTAACCGAAGGAATATTTTTCTCATTCTGAGTAACATTGACTTCATGTTTGTCAAGTAGCCTTTTTAGAATAGCAAGTTCATCCTTGCTTAAACCTCCAGCATCAGAATCAATGCTTACATGCATCCCCTTACCCTCAGTTCTAGGCCTTGGCTTGCTGGTAGATGGCGGCTTCCCATGCAACTTCCAGCACACATCTCTAGTGTGTCCACTCTTATTGCAGTGGTCACACCATAATAATGGTTTCTTCCCTCTCCTCCCCGTCGACGGTGAAGGCACCTAGGGTGCCGAAAGGGACAAGTTTGTTCTGCATTGCTCTGATACCATGAAGAAAATTGCAGAACAAACGAAGTAATATTTTTTCTTCTAAATAAAGCGATACAAATAGGTCTAGGGTTAACCACAAAGATTCAATTACTCCCTGGTGCAAGCCGAAAATCAAGGAACAGATTAAGGGCAAATAAAATAAAATCTTAACAAGTCAAAGATCAGAAAATAAATGCAGATTAAAACGCAGCATCTGAATAAAAAAGGAAATAATCTCAGTGCATCATGGGCTTAAGTATCGGCCCATTCCAACAATTACCCAGAAAAATGGCCAGCTAAATTTCAAGTATATGATATCTGGACTTTCAGGCAGAAGCAAAGGTTGGGATTTATAGATGATGGGTTGGGATTGTATGAGAATTCTGCAAGAGAAGTTTTGTGATGGATGTGACAGGATGTGCATTGAGTAGCATTGTACAAAACCAAGAAAAAAACTGAAGACGTGGACAAGAGAAGAGGAAGAACAAAGTTGGAACCCTTAGTCCTACGCATTTGACAATCAATTCTTATTAATTAAATTCTGATGGAGGGCTTAGAATTGTTAGTGATCAGCCTAGAACTCCTAAACTGAGGGCTGGGATTTGAACAAACAATTGGCCCTACAAAATTCCTTGTCAGAGCCAATACCAGAGGCCAATAGACTCATGATTACAGCATATTCAGTATAATGGAAAATATGGAATTACTCATAGGTGCGAAAACAAAAAATTTTAGACAGTTAGATCCACCACTTGGTACATTTGTCCTGTATTAAAAGGCCTTGTCTTTTTAGCTTGGGGTTCCAAAGAGATTTAAACTCCTGGAGCAGACTATGGTTGCTAGTCAAACTTTACCTATGTTAAATGTTGATATTTTTATTCTTCTCTGCAACACAGATATGTTATTTTTTTCCCCCCTCCCCAGCGCTTAGTTGAGTCTATGTATCTTGGTGTCACAGAAAGTCTCTTATCTGAAAAACCGTGTTGAATCGATATCAATTCCTGCTGCCAAGAAAGCTGATATCAAGACCAAGATTGCCCGACTTCAGGTATGGATTTGCGGGCTTCATGCTTTCTTCCCTTTTCCACTTTTGTCTGTTTGTTTCTTATTGTTGTCCTCTCATTTCCTCTTGTATGAACTTGTCCTAAATTGTACTTAATAACCTGTTTTGTAGGATCAAGTGAGGAAAGCACAAAAGCAGATAGCTGAAGAAAACAAACGGAAAGCTGTAAAGCTGACGACCGAGAAGGCTGAACTTGCTGCCTCAGATGGGAAAGCCTTTTGCATTTCACGTGTAGATGTTGGTCTGGATGCAGTTGCAGTTCGTGAGGCTGTTATGAAAGTCATGGAGCAGAAGGTCATTACCAATTTCTAAAATAAATAATAATCTAATTGGGCCTCTAGGATTGTATAGAATGATCTTATTGTGTGTTAATGCATATTTGTTTTTTGGGACTTTAATATTAGTAGATGTCATCATATGTATGTAAATGCTTCATCAATTATCCTGTGCACCTGTTTCAATTGGATGTTATGTTGACTTAAATTTTCAAGTTGTGATGATGCTGGTTGATCAACAGGAATTATCTGTGATGGTCTTTAGCACTGATGAAACTACAAACAAAGCTGTGGTTTGTGCTGGGGTGCCGGAGAAAGGAGATAAAGGCAAGCTGGATGTGTCAGAGTGGCTGAGTACTGCTTTGGGGCCTCTAAAAGGAAGGTGTGGTAAAGGAAAAGGTGGCCTTGCAACAGGACAGGTTAGTATTTGACTCACTGCTTATACAGGTACAGTGAAATACCTGTTGATTTCGGCAAATAGTGTGGAAAAGTTATACTGAATTGTCAGCGCTTTCTATTATCGTACATCACCTTTGGTGTCTCTGGTAATTTATGTAACACAGATACAGGCAAGTGCCTTGAATTAAAAAAAGAAAAGGGAAAAAAAAGGAAAAATCTATACCCAAATACAGCGATTTTCTAAAAATGTAGGATATGGGTATGTAGGGTTTTTAATATTCCGAAGTACATATTTATGCATATAAAGGGTTGATAATGTTAGAATTAAACAACTAAGACAATGCATATTTATACAAAAGGTCAAAATCAACAAAATTTTATCATTGCCAACTTTGATATCAGCATAAAACTAAGCTGATACATCCCAATACGGGGTAGTTACTGTCATCACCTATCCAATATGGGTACGCCTAAATAATTTTTGACTTAGAGCTAAGGAGTTAAATAGAAAGTTGTAATCTAAGCTGTTTAAATGGTTTTGAGTACGGGGTTAGTGTTTTCATGATTGGACATTAGTCATTAAGCAAGGTTGTATAACTGTAATCAGTTGTTATTTTAGACTTTTCTCCAGTCGTCTTATTTTATCTGCTGTGAACTGCTTGTGTTCTAAAATCTGTTGAGATTGCTGAGGAATGTCTATGTTGATGACATCAATCTCAATTTTCAGCCATTTTCTTCTATTATTCATCATACAATGTCATCTGTTCATGGGGCTCGTTCTTCATGGAGTCAGAAATTTGTTACTTCTTACGGTGGGAATACACATTTGGTTCCTGAACTTTGGACTAGCTTTCTTGGCCCTTTATTATTTTTGTTTCTATTTTGATCTTAATTTTTTTCTTATTTACATTTAGTTTTTCATCAGATGAATTATACTTCTAAGTGGCGACATATTCTATTGTGAAGCCCTTTGTGTAAAATGAAAACTGTCAAGTTGTTTATCTGTATCAGAATTAGAGTATTTCTGCAAGCTAGTGGCATGTTTCTCTACTATTGGTTTGTTCAAAACTTACAACATATCAGAAAGTTGTCTTTATTCAGTACATGGAAGAAATCAAATGAGGGCCAAATTGGTGCAAAATTATAATTTTGGAGATCAACATTAGTTCAATTACCATGGAATATTGCCACCTTTCCGTGGAATTATTTATTTATATTGTGCGTATCACTGCTGTATTTTATTCGTCTTACTGATTTGTGCAAGATTTCTCCTGTTTCAGGGTGTAGATGCATCACATATAAATGAGGGCATGGATCTTGCTGCAACATTTGCGTCAATGAAATTGAGTTAGTTGATTGTATTATTCTCTTCGTCTGGCTAAAGCGCTATTTGGCAAGTGATTGGTACATATAACTACTGTACTTTCTGTTACACATGTTTACGCATTGTTGCCCTTTAGGGTGAGGAAAATTTGATATAGCCTTTATACGCGTATAAAGAAATCACAGACACATTGTTTCACAGGGTAGATCCTGTATTATATTCTGAAAATTGCTTAACTGTCATTCTGTAGAGGCATAAGCTTTAATTGTGACAGCTTGTGTACCCTTGAATATTTGATTATTTTAACATAATTTTCCAATAATCAGGATATTTGGTTTCTTTTATATTCATGCTGATTTTGAGTCATCCCAGAAAAGTAGAGGTCATTCTATTATATGGAGCCTTATAACTTTCAAATTTATGAGGTTTTTGTACTTAACACCAACACCGATAGTTCATTTTATTGTTCAATATATCTTATAATATATTCAAATATACTAATTTTGTTCTACTCAAGTCATGCCATTTACGTGGATATGATTATTATTTGTTTTCTGTCATACACCTTGCTCTTGCCCATGTCACGTTATATCGGATGACTTGGAAGTTTTTTTTGAAAAATTTGTGTTTGAACCTTCCTATTAACCAAGTTAAGTCTGTTTCGGCGTCCTTTCCGGTTTCCCCTTAACCATGCTTTGTTAAAATGCAATCTTGCCCGGGCAAAATAGAAACCCTGCAGTGACAAGGACTACCCCACTTCGGAACAATGGTGAATTGAAGGACATACGTGGGATTACGTGGACCCATAAAATCGTGCGATCGTAACCTATAGGATAATTTTTTCTGCCAGGGGTTATCATTAGGTCGGCGCACGAGAGAAATCAATATCTCGTCGTTAACCTTAATATTTCCTTGAAGCTCAGCCTTTTTTTTAATCTTATTTTTCATCAAGCTTCACCTTCTAGTCAAGTCGACACTACGACATGGTAAGTGAAGTCTATATAATGTTCATGTTTCAGGATGGGTATCAGAACAATGGATACATGGACCAACTGTTGGTGAAGTCTCACACAATGGGTGGAGTTTTCGCTATATTTGAAGTAGATGTCAGGAGTACGAAATATAAGGTTTAGGGTCCATTGCTGTTTTTCATGTTTGGAGTTTTTAAATTGTACTGATTATTAAAAAAAAAAAGAGCTTTGGATTGCCTGTACAAAATGGAATCAGCTACGTTGCACGGGTACGGGATGAGTACGGGTATGGAAATATGATAATTTTTTTAAAAGTATAGATAAAATATCATCATATATACTATACAAATAAAAAATGTTTTATAATATATGACGATTTTAACGACATAAAAATAAATAAGAAAATAGTGATTCAAACTTTCTAATTCAATCTTAATATTTAAATAATTTGATGAAAATATTTAATTTCAGATCTCTAAAAGTCAAGACTTGAAAATTTGTAAATAAAATTTACAATTTATTCAATATTTATCCGAACGAAATTTTTTATACTTATTTTAGAATACTAACACTACCGAGAAAGTATCAGTACTGTGACTTGAATCTGAAAATTTGTTATATAATCCTTACCACGCAAAGTTACCATCGTTTTATTTATTGTTACCAACCTCTACCAGGAGACTTCTTTTCTGAGTGTTAGGGTATTTAGCCCATATTCATTAATGCAGTAGAATTAATCATCATGGTCTAACCTCCTGTAGTTGACATAGTATATCATTGGTGTCCCCTCTTATTAATCGATAAGTCCAAGCTTAATTACCATCGTTTATTGTTACCAAATTTACCAATGAGACTTCTTTTGGAGTTCCTGAGCGCTTGGCTTTTTCTTTTGAATTCAACATAATTAATAGTCATTGTTATCAACGTTACAAGTATATATCCTTGAAAATTAGGGTCCAGGAGACTGCCCAACTTTTACAGACAACTAATGCCATTTGAACTCGGATTGTTTAATGATTCGCAAGAGGCTGGTAATGATGCGTAAAGACCCAGTTGGACACTTGATGAGGACAGGGACAAAATATTATATTGATCCTGTGAGCTTTAGACTGACAGACACATCTCAAAATAATTTCTAAAACCATAGTCATAAATATTTCAAAAGAAATTTTGATAGAACCTCCCCATAAATCGGATATACACACAAGCCCTGGGTGATTGCAATCGTTGTCCGTCTGAATCCAAGCTTTGCCTCTAAGATGAGTTGCTTGCCTTATTGAAAAGGTGGCAGCCTAGGTGTTTAGGGTAGGATGACTGGGTAATCTAGGCTAAAAATTGGATAATATACAAAGGTGAGTTACACAGACTCTATGAGTGGATATAGTTAAAACGTCCATAGCTATAATTTTGAGGAGTCAACTTGTAACTATTACATATATCTAATTGAATGTAAAGCAAAGTATACTTTACGCGTATAGAATCATATAAACATATACAAAACATATACGCGTGTGAGACCAAGTTATCTTTATTATATATGGGTTAGGGTTATGTCTCTTAACTAATTATACTTATCAAACAAGAGTTACAGACTTATCCTAACGAAATAGGGGTTATGCCTTTTAGGATTCTATAGAACATAGTATTATGTTTCCAAGTCGCCATTAAGATATATTATTGACATCTAATGGTGAAATGACCAATCAAGGTTGGCTGCCATTGATAAGAGGACCTTAACAATATTAAATTTGGCTATAGGAGCAAATGTCTCTTACTAATAAATTCCATGCATTTGTGTAAACCCTTTTGCCACTACTTTGGCTTTGTAATGATTGATGTTTCCAATTGGGTTGCATTAAATGGTGAATAATCACTTGCATCCAACTAGCCTTTTCCCCATAGGTCAAACTTATGGTATATATTCAAACATATAATTCTCTCTACAAATTTATACATGCAACTTTTTAGTTGAAAATTCACTTACAAACAAAAATTTAAAAATTCTCATGGCTAATAAGTCTCAATTATACCTATATTTTTATATCTATTTTGGGGACATTTAATTGGTTTTTAGTTGATATTTTATTAGGCTTTTCTTCATTTTTTAAATTTTGTGTAAATAATTAGTAGAATTTTAAATTTTACATTAATTTATAGAAATTAAATAAGTCTAATTGGGGATGTTCTTAATTGTGTAGGAAGGATGTTAGTCACAAGTCAAAGAGTTGACCAGAGGTGTTTTGTGACTGTGAAAGATGGATTTTTTGCAATTGCGATGTGAGAAGTCTAAAAACCTAAAAATATAGCAACACAATTGCAATAGACAAATTTTCCACAACTACCCTAAAGATATTTGTATAGCTATAGAAGTTGCATCTTCTACAGTTGTGATATGTGGTAGAATCATGTTTGATGTGAGCTAGTTGCCTTTGTGTCTCTTTTGCCTATAAATACTTCATTGATATGAGAAATGGGAGGAGAGATGTTGGAGTGTCATTATGCTAATAGAGTATATATTTGACAATCCAAACCACCGCATTGCCTAGGGACATATAGGAGCTATGCAAAGTTGAAGATTTATATTCTTCTATAGTTAATTGCTTGGGACATCTATCCTAAGCAATGTATCCATTCTCTCCATTTATTTTCTATTTGTACTTTTTATTTTATTGTATTAATTTAAGTTTAGTATGTTTGATACTAATGTATAGATTGTTGTGATAACTTATGTCATGATTTTATTACGTAGAGTGTGTATTTACACTTAAAGCTTTTGTTGTTATAATTTCTTAGTTAGATTAATTATCACTATTTAATTTCATTCAGTTAGGAGTGGTTAGATGATGATGCTAATATTAACTTTGAGATAATTTTGCAATTAAGTCCATATATTATTGGGTTTGCTTTGTCGGCTAATGCATAGGGATGATTAATGATGGATGCATCCCATATATTGTCTATGATGGGTGTAGTTTAGTATTAATATACTTGAATTAATCCTAGTAGGAGTTTAATCATTTATAGTTAATCTTGAATTCACTAAACCTCATAGAGTCTTATAGTTAGGTCTAGGTGTGATTTGTATCTAGTTTACTTAGGTTGAAGTTAGCCATAAGATAGTTCAATAGACCCACTTTGTCGACTATGACATCCCTTAGATTAGCTATTTAATATATATATATAAGGTGAATTAAGTAATAGATGTTTGATTATTAATTTCATAAGATAATATAAGAATGTCCTAAATTTTGGATATAAGGAGAATTGATGGATTAATTGAGAATTTAATAGGAATTATTATGTGATTTTTAACATTTTATCATAATGATTGTTTTGCCCTTATAATGTACTTTTTCTCCATTCTAGCCCAATTTTGTGTTTTCTAAATCTGAATGCTCAATATCAAATCTTGAATACTCTTTTACATAAAAAGTAAAATTTCATAATTTTTAGAGACTTAAAATAGCTCAGTGCAATTAAAACTATATTTGTCTCATTTTTTTCATTTTTTGTGCCATTAGTATTTTATACCATAATGATCTCTCTAGCTAAAGTACTCATCCTCTACTTTCATATGCTAATGAAAAAAAACAATTTTCTCTTATTATATTTTAAGTTATACACATCTTTGATTTTTTGTTGCTTTACAATTAAATTGACCTATTTTTCTCTTGTTTTATCTTTCCTCTCACTTTTACCCTTTTCTTTCATTTTAGTTAGGCTTCGAATCCCTCTTTATCATCTTTTTCATCTTTCCTTTAATATCTAATGGCTTACAAAAATTACTAGTTATGACAATAATGGGAGTAAATTTGAACTTGAAGAAGTTCATGAGCCGTAAGTAGTTTAAGAACTTGAAAAGATTGAGAATATAGAACAAATTGTTTGTCAAGGCCACTTGAAAAATATGGTTAAATTTTAAAGAATGACGTCGAGATACATCTCATAGAAATGGTGATTCTTCAACCTACAATGAGGCAATGTCTAACATTAACTTTGGGAAGTGGCTAAAAGCCATGAAACATGAAATGGAGTCTATGCACATTAATCAAGTTTGGACTTTGGTAGATCCATTAAAAGATGTTGTATCTATATGTTGTAAATGGATTTACAAAAGAAAGATAGGAGGTGATGGACAAGTAGAAACTTATAAAACTAGATTAGTACTTAAAAGCTTATTAGTAAACTTCTACACCAGTGGCTATGCTTAAGTTTGTTAGTATTTTGCTTACAATAGCTACATACCATGACTATGAAATCTAGTAGATGGATGTAAAAATTGCATTTTTGAATGGAAACATTCAAGAAGAAATTTATATGGCACAATCTGAGGGTTTTACATCTAATGATCAAAAGGTGTGTAAGCTTCAACGATCCATTTATGGATTAAAGCAAGCTACCCAAAGCTAGAACATCAGTTTTAATGAAGAAATCAAATCATTTCATTTTTCTCAAAATGTGGATAAATTGTGTGTGTACAAGAGAGTTAATGGCATTGTAGTTATTCTTCTAGTACTATATATGGATGACGTACTATTCATTAGGAATGATGTAGTTATGTTACAATTGGGGTTGTTCATGGGTAGGGTTGGGTTAGGCATTTAGTAGGCCCGATGGTTGACCCCATTAAGACATTGAGTTTATTTTTATATTCATGGTTCGACTTGGCCCAAACTAGCCCAATTTTATGTTGGAATAGGGCAAGTTAGGGCTACTCGAGCTAATTTTTTTCTCTTATGAAATGATACTTGCAATATAAAAATATCTTTTTGCACACTCATAGGTATATATTTCAAAACAATAGGCTTCTAGAATCCTTATATTTTGATTAGTAAAATAATTTCAATAAGAAAATAGTCCAGTATTATCAAGCAAAACATAAACTACACTAGTATAATTAGCCTTTGGTAAACATGTGCTTTCATTGTTTAACAAAAAAAATATTAGTAAGCATGCACATCAATGACAAAAATAATGAAGAAGTAGGGAGGGTTTGGATGGGTAATGAAAGCTGCAATCTACAAAAAGAGTAAGACCAAATAAGAATAAAGAAAGGTATAAAATTATAAGATGTTGATAACTAAAAAAAAAAGTAACTATTGGGTCGGGTTAGGCAAAACATATTTTTGTCCATGGCCCAACCTGACCCTGTATAGTTTTGTTGAAATTATGGCCATTTATATTTTTGGCCCACCCCAGCTCAACCCAATTAGGCCAGGTTAGGGCAGGCCTCTTAGGCCAATTGGACGAATGAACACCCCTAGTTACAATTAGTCAAGTTTTAGCTTTCAACTACAATCTCTATGAAAGAGTTTGGAGAAGCATTCTACATTTTAAGTATTAGACTTTATATAGATAGGTTTAAGAGGTTGCCTGGATTATCCTAAAGTTTGTGCATAGACAAGGTGTTAAAAAGGTGTAGCATGGAAAACTCTAAGAGAGGTGTTTTACCATTTAGATATGGTATTCATCATTTTAATAAGATGCCTCCTAAGGATGATAACATTTAGTATCCTTAGACTGGGTTAAACCCTAAGACCAAGGTTAGGACTTAGACATGAGGAGCTTAATTAATATGAGAAAAAATGGCCACTATTGGTTTAAAGTACAAAAAGTGGCATTGGATTAGCTTGCAGTACATAAAGGGCAAAACAGTAATTTTGAGAAAATTATAGTGTCCATCATTTTAATTAAACTGAACCCCAGTACAAAATGAGGTAGGACATGATAAGAGGATAATAACAACTAAGATGTCAAGAAATGAGGTTATGAGATCATTTATGGTGTGAAAATGGTGCCAAAATAGTTATATACGATAAAACGACAAACTAGTGGTAAAATAATAATTTTGAACAAAATTTTAGAAACTCAAGAAAAAGGATTTTAAATGCTAAAATTAAACTCATTAGAGTTTTCAGGAGTCTTAAAAACCATAGGGATGGTTAGAAACAATTAAAACATTTATGGCACGTGAAACAAGACAAACAATGCTATAACCATAAGCGAAACTATTTTTCATTGTTTTAAGCTATTGAGACCCCAAAATAATGTTTTTGTATAAAAGAGCACTCAAAATTGTGTAAGGAGTAGTTAGATCCTGAAAAACCTAAAAAATGAGCTAGAACGAAATGAATTAATACCTTGGGATAAAATGGTCATTTAGAAAAATTATAAAAGAGGCTTATAAGAGAAGCCACATGGTCTTCATCTTCCTCATGCCATCTTAGAAGCTTGGAGAAGTCATCTATGGTGTTAGCTTGTGGGAAGAGAGAGAGAGAGAAAGTTCAAAGCCTCGTTTAGGTAACTAAACGTGCTCTGTTCATCTAGTCGTAGTTGGGAAAGTTTATCTCTCTAAGGGCTATATAATGGCCGTAAAATTTTCATGAAAGGGTGAACTTTAAATTTGCCCCAAGGTAGAAAATTGCTCTTTTGAAGATTCTAATTGGAGAAAAATATTCTATGCAAAGAATATTTTGAAATAAGATAAGATTCCATATCTAAAACTAAAAGAAATCATGGAAAACCAAGCTTAAAATTTTAGCTATGAAAGAGAGAATCTACCACCCATTTAGCTTAAATAATTGAAAACTCCAATATAGAACACCACAGGTGTAGTTTAAGACATTCATGAGATAAAGCACCAAGGATGTTTCTTTGATGATTCTAAGGTTAAAAGAGGTCTAGATATGAATTATAGAGATGAACAAAAGCATTAATTGCATCAAATTGGCCGTATTTTGAAAAGCCAAAATCTAGGGTCACATATAAGGCATAGTTGAGCAATGTGTAAGAGCTTAAGTTTTGGAAAGTATTTTATGGCTTAATTGTGTTCTTTGAGAATCAAATAAGTTATATTCGAAGTTAAAGTAAAGTTTAAAAGCCAAGAAAATCAAATTAGTAAATGGAGATCTAAGAACCTAATTGTTCCTAAGTGAGAAATGTGACCAAATAAAGAAGTTTTGGCAAGTGAAATGGTCATTTTGAGCAATAGGACAAATTTTAACCAATGAAATAGTTTGCTAGGCTAGTTAAGTGATAAGAACTTTGTCATAGCAAGAAGCTCCATAAAAATCTCAAGTCGACATATTAAGTTGCTAAAACAGAACCATTATGAGCAAGAAAGTGTAGATAAGCACTTGCAAGGTCTTAGAGGTCGAGTTTTAGGTTGAAACTTGGCATGTGTTTAGAAGACATATAGAGGTTTAAATTGAGTGAAAGTTAGTAATTTTTGGAGCTTAGTAGAATGAATTTTCAAAATTTCCTTAGAAAATCTACCTTGTATCAATTTTGGTCTCTAGATAACCCTAAGTTTTGACTTTTTTTAAGGACCAAATGATCTAATTTAAACTTGAAATTTTGCAATACTTAGGGCACGTCAAGAGCTTTCCAATAAGTTTTAGTTTGTCAAATTTGGACACTCCTAGTCAATGTTATAAATTTCCAAAATTGGTACTAGAAAACTATCCTAACAGCAAGGATTTGCCATTATTTTGCAGTTTTTGGAGCATCAAATGAATTCAATTGAATTTGAGATTTTTACAATAAAAATTACATATTATAGGCTTTCTAGAGAGGTATAATTTGTCTAATTTAAATGTTCCTAACTCAAGTTATGATTTTATAAAATTTGGGATTGATTGTGGCCAAAATGAGATTCAAGTGAGCTTGAATAGGGAAGTGTGTTTAAATGGCCTTTAACCTATGTCTAACACTTTGTGTTGATGATTTAAGACAAGTTGAATTATGTTTGACCATTACCTTGCCTAATTTAATGTTTTAAACCAAGCTAGTGGGACCACTCCATATAAAAGTGGTAGGATCGAATCCGAGCTAGTAAAATAATCAAGTTTAAGTAAGTGGTTTTAGAATTAGGTTAAGCATATTTTAGGTAGCTTACTTTTCTTTTCCTTACATGCATAATGATATGTTCAAGCTTTGTATTACATTGTGTGTTTTGGTTGTTACTAGTAACATGCTTTCATGTTGTCTTGAGTTGGTTATGTTTCTATGATCACATGCTTAAGTCACTTGATAGCTTATGGCTAAGAGCAAAAAAGGCATTGGATGAATGTAGTGGTTCACCCAAGGCCTAATAGAAAAAGCTTAAGCTAAGCTTAAGACAGTCATGGCCATGATAGAATAAGATAGAGCATATGTAAAGTTATAAATGAATATGTTTCATGCTAACTCTATGCTTTATGTTATATGTCATACATTCTTGTATTTACATACTTAACTATCATATGTGTGTATCTAGATATGGATAGAGTATTGTTATTGAGATTCTCTCCAAAATCTTAACTTTTCTCCATTTTCCCCATTAACAAGTATCAGGTACAAGATGAGCTAGATATAAGGCCAAGTAAGGAGCTTATGGCCGTGAGCTATGTGAAAATAGCTATATTAATTAGTTTTATTTCTATTATTAGAAGATTGCAAGAATATGTATATAAAGTCATGAGTTTTTTTTTGTAAGCATTGTATTATGTGATGTTATGCCATAATAAGTATGCGTGAGAAGTGACAAAATGTGTGTGATGTTTATAAGTATTGAGTTGGGCTAGTTGATAATTGAGCTCTAAAGTGCAAAATTAGATAGTTAAGTATAAGGTATTTATGTATATGTCATAGACTAAGAAATTGGGCTGTAAATATGACCTTTTAATGGCCTGGAAGCCTTAAATCTTAAGGGGAAGTTCTGCCAAATTTCATTCAGGATTTATGTTATGTTATTTTATGGTTAGCATAGATGTATTTAGGAGTTAAAATGAGATTTTAAGTTGAAAGTAAGGTCATAGGCTCAATTTAATGTCAATAAGTGAATAAAGGAAATGAGTTAAAGTGAACAAAAAGTTTCATCAAATTTTCGTTAACTGATAATTGTCAATTATATGAGCTTAATTAACTAAGTAAAAGACCTAGATAAGCTAAGGTGTTACAATAAGGAGAGTGAGGATATGAGAAGAGTCACATATGCTTCAGCAATAGGGAACATAATGTAGGCTATGCTATGTACAAGACCTGACATGAGGCATGCTATTAGTGTGACTAGTAGGTACCAAGTTAATCTAGGTTTGGAAAACTAGATAAATGTTAAAAATATACTTAAGTACTTGAGAAGGACTAAGGATATGATTTTGGTATGTAGTGAAGGAGAGTTAAAAGTAGAAGGCTAATGGATTCAAATTTTATGTCTAATGTTGATGATACAAAATCTAATTCTAGACATGTATTCAACCTAAATGGTGGAGCAGTCAGTTGGTATAGTGGCAAGCAAAATACTATTACAAATTCCACCACTAAAGTTGACTATATTTATGCTTTGAAAGCTACCAGGGAAGCTATTTGGTTTAAGAAGTTCACTACTAAACATAGAGTGGTTCTTAGCATTCTTGACCCAGTTACACTCTGCTGCAACAATCATGGAGTAATTGCATAAACTAAGGAACCTCGGTATCATCAAATATCTAAACACATAGAGCAACATTTCTATTTTATTAGAAAGATCATTGGAAGAAGAGGTATTAGCATTGAGAAGATTGACATGTCAGATAATGTAGTTGCCTAATGACTAAGCCTTTGACATAGAAATAGTTGAGAAACATCTTGAGAAGAAGGGTATTATATACATGAATGATTAGCTTTAGTGTAGTTGGGAGATTGTTAGTGTAAGTTCCTTAAAGGCAATCATTGACTATTATTATTTTATTATCAACAAAGTTTTGGCATTATATCGACATTATTGATAATATAATATTGTCCTTAGATTAGGAGGTAAATAATAAAAGTGATAATTTGATTATCTCAAAGGAACTTATGTTCTCAATAAAACTTAAGTAATTTATTATCAAGGATTATAATTTAGGTTGGTTATAATTCAATAATATTAGCACATGGCTAGATCTACTTATTTAAATGAGAATGACCTATGTCGTTACACGTGACTATATCTTATTTACTTAGTACCATTTAGGTAAAAACATACAACACATATCCTTTTAGCATTGGAATTTAGCTATCAAGTACATTAAATGGGCTCACGATGCTCTGCAAATAGTTTCTCTACAATTCTCACTCTTAATTTAAGTATCTATTTCTATGCAAAATATTATATATGTAGAGCTTAAACACATAAAGGGGACCATTTCCTTACTTTAGCCATAATGCACATAATCAAGCATAAATTTTAAAAATTCATAATTTAAGTTATACAATTCTAATTAAGGTATAATAGTTGTCGTTTTAAAACTTATGATATTAACTTTATATTGTAAACATTTTAGGTCAAAATGAATCAATTGGTCTCTTAAATCATGCAAAAACCAGATATGGTGTAGAATGAATAGTACCAAACCAAAACAACATTTTTGGGCTAGTTTTAGAAATTTGTTAAATGCTCTACAAAGTTATGAAAAATTCAAACTTTGGCTCTATAGGAAGCTTTGAATGTCTTTTAAGTGCTTACCAAATTTTAACCACAAATTCGTTCATTAAGAGAGTTAGAGACAAATGGATATTTTATAACTCAATTAATCAAAATTTTGGTTCCAAAATGCCCCAGTTGAGGAATATGCCACTTCTTGCCATAAGTAAATTTCAACTCATATATGTATTATCTATGAATGGTTCATCATATGACATTTGCCTTACATCTAAAAATCATCACTTCAATTGAAAGATACTTGCATATAAAAGTCATCACTTCACTTGAAGATATACATGTAATTCAATGGATTTCCATGTATCAAAACATATTCCCATGTTGTATACGTACATCAAATTGTCATGCATTCATAATCTAATATTTCTACACAAATTGCTATTACATTACATCAAAATATACTTATATATATACATATACATTGTCAAATTTTCATACTAATATCTTGATAAACTTAGTCTTTTTAAGTCTTTGTTTCATCTTTCTTTTTGTTTTGCTCTTTACCTATCCATAGTTAGTAAGATAAAAGGGGTGAGATTTTGGAAAGAATTTTAATAGCAATACTCTAATATTCCAATGCATACAATAGATAATTCAAGAATGAAATGCAAGCATGCATAGTCATTTACATATAAAACAACATGAAATATTAAATTGGCATAAAATATCTAAACTTGTCTAGCCATGCATAAAACATAATAATTGGGCTTTGGGTTAGGGAAAAGCTACTGCGCTCAATTTCCTGCCACTCTTACTAAGAGCCAAATACATATCTCATACACACATAAAAACTCATACTAGTATAGCTAATTTATGCATAACTCAAGCAACTCATAAAACAACCAACACACATAATGCATCTTAACTCGTGCACATCTAAATGCATGTAAGGAATGGAGAGTAAGCTACCTATAAAGCCACGAATCTTGATCAAGGAACTATTGCACTTGCTCTTGCTCTTTTTCTTTACTTTTCTTGGGTTTACTTGCTCTTTCTTGCTTGGCTTAGACACATCAATTAAGATACAGAACAACCAACTATGACCTATTCCATCTCATTCTATCAATATATATACATATTAGAACTTAGAGTATAATTTTAGGTTATTTTGAATGTGTCAAGGTGCCTTTTCCCATTTGCTATACTGCATGTAGCAATTCCATCATTCATCTATCTCATTTTACTCACTTTTCATGGATAAAACAAGTCTAAAAACTTACCCACATTACTCATTCCATTCATAGGGCATTTTAGGGTCTTTATGGAACCATTCTTTCAACATCGTCAAATTCATTCTTTTTCTTAAACCAATGATTTATCTATCCTCTATATCACTCACTTAGGCTTCTAAATTCATTAGACTAAATTAAAAACTTCCCTAAATGTTCTTTCCTTGCCTTGGCCAAGACTCCACTCCATGGTCCCAACCTTGGGATTTTGTTTGTTTAAAAAGGGATTTTGAGATTTTAGGATATTCATCATTCATTTCTAATTCACTCATGACATTATAAGAATCAACTAGTCCTTTTAGGATTTTGGAATATTCATGCCCTAACTTGAACCCTGGGTAGAGCTACCTTGCCTTATCTTGGCTTCTAGATTAGTTTCTTTACATATTCTTATTCCTCACTCTCTTAAACTCTTGATTTCATCAAGCTTTCATTGAATACATATATTCTCCTTTCATTCTCTCTCTCGGTTGAACATGAGAAGGAGTAGAATTCTAAGAAATAGAAAATTTCCATAGTTAAATCATACTTTGTTTTGAAACTCTTTGGATGTAAGTTCCTTTGGTATAATTGATTTTTTCAAATAAGTTCTTTTACTCAAGGTGATAGCCACAAACTTCACTTTTTTTTAGAAATTAGACCTATTATGAGAAAGAGCATGAAGAGTAAAAAAAGTTTCATAATTAACTCATAGCAAAATTTGGCATATTTTCTTACCTATTTGGTCTTGCTTTCCCTTCTCTCTCCTTTCTCTTTCACATTAACCATGGAAATGCTTTTGGAGTTGCCAAAGTAGGTTAAATGAGGAAGAAAGGAAGAGGTGTGAGACACACACACACACACACACACACACATAAAGTTAGGATTTTTTTTTTTTACATTTTTAAGAAATGACTATTTTGTTCTTACACTTTAATTCTTCTATTTGAACTCACTTTTAAATCTTTTTAGAAACTGACTGCTCTATAGCAAATTTTTTGACCCTCTTATTCATTAAAAATATATGCTTATAGGTTATAGTGACTTAAAATAGTTTAGAAAAGTTTTGTCTAAAATATTACCACAAGGGATTTTAACTTGTATATCGTTAAGGATTTAACCAAACCAATTTCATCTAGTTAATCTGCTAGCCTTGTTTTATAATACTATGATGAGAGATATACATTTCTCAGGTTAATTCTCATATTTTCTAAATTCTTGATTTTTCCCACTTTACAATTGCCTTTATTTAAGGCCTTAACTTTTATCTCTTTTTCCTCTTCTTAGTTGGGGTTCTACTCTTTTTATCCTTCCTTTTAATTATTTAAGGAGTTTATACTAATTTAGAAATATAAGATATTGTAATTATCATTTTCCCTGTATTTCTTTTATTACACTATGAGTTACTTTTATGGCTACATCTTCTGGGCCTTTAGTTAATTCTTAGCCTCATTAAGCTTTTAACTGTATATAATCCTTTCTCTAACTCCTATTTAGGAGTCTGGCCATTATAAAATATCAGATATTACATATCCCTTGGTCATTTGTGTAGGTGATACTTAGGTTAGCATGTAACAACTCTAATTTTTAATTAGGCTTAAATGCATGATTAATGATTATAAATTAATGTCTAAAGTCATTACAATTAATTAAAATAAGAAAAAGGGTGAGGAAATTTGAACCTTGATATTATTAAGGTTATTAGCTAAACAATCAAAACAATTTGAGTCCACAAGTGATTCCAATTATCAATTGGAAGCCTTTGATTCATTTAACCACTGATTCTACCTTGCAAAATCCTTTTATAAGTGTTTCTAGGTTATCATGTAATGTTATCAAGAGAGAATCCAAGGTTTCTAAGTTAAAACAAGAGTTTGGGAACCTTCGCCATGACTTGGGCATTCCCTGTTGTGGCTAAGTTAGTTATTGAAACCCAAAATCCAAGTTTGGAGACTCCTGCCTTGACTTGGTATATCCATGCTGCAGCGTAAGTGGTTACTGGAGATTAAAATAAAAAATATGAATTTTGCACCATGCTCAGGCCTTCAATGTTGTGGCGAAGGTGCTTTCGGGAACCTACTATTTACACTTTCATGATTCTTAGCTGTGGTGAGTTGATGCCTCACTACAATGAGCCTGTATGGTGCTCGGCGAGAGAGCTTTTTGGAACTCTCCAAGCTCGCCCCCTGATGCTCACTGCGGTGAGTTTTGTAATATCTGGTTTTTGTTAAAGGATAGAAACAGGCTCATTTTCAAAGCAAGTCCCCCAAAATGAATTAGTTAAGGTCTCAAAAAATTTGAGTAATATTCTAGACTCCTAAAAATGAGAATCTTAGGCTCAGATGGAAAGAAAAATGGAGCTAGAATGAAAAAATAAAATTTAACGAAAGACTTACGAAACATAATGACATTTTTGCAATTTTGAGTAAATTTTGAAATTCAAACAGGAGGGCTTTTTAAATGAAATTTTGAGTTCTCCAGGGTTCTCAGAGGTCCTGAAAACCATGGGAAGCACTGGGACAGTTAAAACTCCTCTGGTGGATGTTTTCTAACGTAGGTACACCTGAACTTTGACGAATTTGTTCGGGAAGATTTTAGTTCCAATTTGAGTGATTTCAAAGGCATTTTAATAAATTGATAACCTAAATTTTATAATGAAAAAGACGGTTCTCAAAAAAGAGCTAAAACAAATTAGAAATGAAAATGCCAAAAATGAAAGATCTAATGTCCAGTTTTTGTTAAACAACAAAAACGAGCGCATTTTCAAAGCAAGTCCCCTGAAATGAATTAGTTAATGTCCTAAAAAATTTGAGTAATATTCTAGACTCCAAAAAATGAGAATCCCAAGTTCAGACAGAAAGAAAAACGGAGCTAGAATGAAGAAACAAAATTTAACAAAAAACTTACAAAACATAATGACATTTTCGTAATTTTCAGCAAATTTTAGAATTCACATAGGAAGAATTTTTAAATTAAAATTGAGCTTTTCGAGATTCTCAGAGGCCCTGAAAACTATTGGAAGCCCCGAGACAATTAAAACCTCTCTAGTGGACGTTTTCCAACGTCAGTATACCTGAACTTTGACAGATTCGTTCAAGAATGTTTTAGCTCCGATTTGAGTGATTCCAAAGGCATTTTAATAAATGGGGAATCTAAATTTTATAATGAAAAATACAATTCTAAAAAAGGAGATAAAATGAAGTAGAAACGAAAATGCCAAGTACGAAGGGTAAAATGAAAAAATTTTAAAAAGTCATTCTTCCTCCACCTATATATATAGGGCGCCCCACTCTCCCATTCACTTAGCCTCATATTTTTCTACACTAAACCAGAGAAGAAACCTAGAAGAGTGGTGCACAAGAGGAAGAAGAAGAGGAGGAGAAATCAAGGCTTGAAGGTATGAAATTTTAGTAGTCTTTCATGCTTTCTTTTTTCCAAACCTCTTCTCCTCCATTCTCCTTTATTTCTTATGATTATAATGAAGTTTATATATCTGTTTTAAGGGAGAAATTAAGGAAAAAATTCGAATTTGAAGAAAGGAGGTCAAAGAAGACAAGATTCAAGTGAGAAAACAAGGAAAAATAAGGTAATTTCTTATTCCATGGTTGCTACCCCTTGCTCCTCTTCTCCCTATGGTTTTCCCCACTCAAGAAGTCCTAGGAAGGCTTGGATTTTAGGTAGAACCAAGGGTGATTCTTAGGAAAAAGGGTGTGGAGAATAAGAATATGTAAAGAGAATTAACAAATAACCATGGAAATTCAAGATGTATATTCTAAGGTTTCATATGTTCCTTGATCTGATTTGATACCTTAATTTCTATGCCTAAATGAGAGTGTAAATGAGCTCCTAAAATCCCTAGAAGTCTCCCATATGCTTCCTCCATCAAGAAAACAAAGCAAAGTCTATGAAGCCCAAAACCATGCATAGTCTCGGCTTAAGGGTGTTTGAGTACCTAGGGATAGTTTTAAATTGTTTCAAGTCCATTTTTGAGTCATATATGATGAGTGAAGGATTTGGGAAAAATTTAGGAAGCCTAGAGAATGAGTTAGTGCCTTATGTTCCATAATATGACCTAAAGAAGCAATATATAGTTAGGCTCTTTATTTTAATTGTGTGATGACTCCAAGAGGCTTAAAAGGAGTCAAGAATCATATATGAAAGGAAAAAATCAAGCTTAGAATTTATTTGATGGGTGTTGCTTCATTAGGTGCATTTTTAGAACCATAAAAGAGTTTATAGACCAAGTTAGTGTCTAACCAAGTTGTATGGCCTTAGAATTAATTCCATGAACTTAATTGGCTTCCATAAATTATGTTTAGGCTAAGAGAAATCATTCCCATACCTTTGTGTGTGTGAAGCCGAAGAGGGAAGAGGAAATTTATGAGAAAAAGTGTGTGCTTGTTTCCAAGGTAGCTCACTCATCCTTCTCTCATGTATGAACGTATGCTTGACTTGTCTTTGAATGTGTGTAAGTGTGTTTTATGCCATGAAAAGTATTCTAGCATGATTTCATATGCCATGGTAATTATGTCTTCAAATGATGTTTGTTATGTGTGCTTAGGTTTACTTAAGTATGGTGAGGTCAAGAACTCTTAGCCATGCTGAGGATGAGCCAAGAACCCTTAGAATTGGTTGAGACAAAGCAAAGAATCTCCTAAAAGTGAGGTTGACTCCCAAGAGTAAGGTTGAATCTAAGAGCCTCTTAAAGAATGGGTGAGGCAAGTCCAAAATCCATAAGTGGATGGGTGAGGCTAATCCACTTATTTGGCAAGCCTTTGTATGCTATGTATGACTTGCTCAAATGTTGAAAATATCTCTTGAATGTTTGTGCATGTTAATATGCTCATGCATGCATTTGTAAGATTGGTTTTGCATTTTTTATGTGTGATTAAAATGGAGATGAGCTATTGAGATTCTTTGAATCTCATTCTTTCCTTTCCAATATTCTAACATGCTAGGTGGACAAAGAGAATAAGGAAATGGAAGCCAACCTCTTGAAAGATGAGAGTATGCCACCAAAGTGCATGGAATGTGCTTTTTTAAGGCCATTTAAGTGGCAATTGTTGTAACCTATTATTATATATGACCTATGACCTCTT
Organism: Erythrophleum ivorense; assembly: GCA_026724425.1. Classification (NCBI taxonomy): domain Eukaryota; kingdom Viridiplantae; phylum Streptophyta; class Magnoliopsida; order Fabales; family Fabaceae; genus Erythrophleum; species Erythrophleum ivorense. Next base: position 142,089 of record JAIUCV010000938.1, on the reverse strand, counting down.
GAGCATATGTAATTATGTTAATATATTATGTATAAATGAGAGATTATGTTATGTAACCATTAGAATGTAAAATAAGTATGTTATGGCAAACTAGTTTCTTGAATGACTTTATGCAATTGTGTATAAATAGAAGTAGAATGGCCAAATTGAAATGCATGAGGTTTGGAACCATTTGGCTAGTTCATATAAGTCATAATCATGCTTTTAAATTTGCCAAAGAGGTGCCAAACACCAAGAGAAGTCATTTAGACACTTTGGTATCCTATATGGAGTAAAAATTGACCATATTAGAAACCTAACCACTTTTTGTCCAAATGAGTTCTTCTTGATCTGAGATTTGGCATGCATTTAGAGCTTGGTGAGAGCTTTTTGGGAAGTAAAAGTGTAGAATTTTTAGAGGTTTATGGAATATTTGATGAATTTTCAAATTTGGGAAAAATTTTGATTTTGGTCAGTACTGTTCATACTGGTCTGAAAATGAATTCTATCACTCAGGAGTCAAATGATGTCCAATTACCATGAAATTTTATAGGGAGAAACTAAAGATTCCCAGTGACCTGTGCCAACTAAAAGCACCTCAATTAGATGTCTAGAGAGGGAGATATGAGTTTTTAAAGTTTCTGCCCAGTATTAGGCATTCAGACTGACCTCAAGTATTGTTTGATTGGTATCATTTGCATGGATTGGATTTTTGTGGAATTAATTGGACATTTGTGAAGTTTGTAGCATAAACTTGTGATAGTACCAGTAGCCAGCTAGACCTCTACACTTTTTTGAATGTCAAATGTCTTCTGTATTGTGTTTCATGGTCTGGACATATTTTTAGCATAAATTATACAGGTGTAGCTTTCCAAAATGGTAAAGAATGCATGATTTTGAATTTTTTAGAATTAGTTATGAATTTTCAAAGTTTGTAACAGAAGTAGCAAAATTCTGGCCAAAATTGCATTTATGAATTTTATGTGTCTCCTTACTTTCCACAAGTTGTAGGTCACTTTTGGTGATGGAAATGAGTTGCAATTATGTAATTAAATATGAGAATATGAGGTATGAACTTACATGGTCCACGAGACACTGAACAAAAATTTCATATGCGACGTATGCTAAAATAATTAATATTTTATATGCCATTTCTTCTAATTCTCATGAAGTGCATGGCATGAGGTATAGAAATTATATGAGAAAGGCTAAGAAATTATGGTGTTACAAAGGGCAAAACAGAAATTTTTGAAAAGTCTTCCTTCCTCCACTTATATATATAAGGTGCCCCACTCTCCCATTCATTTAGCTTCATATGTTACTGCCCTAAAGCAGAGGAAAAACCCTAGGAGAGTGGCGCACAAGAGGAAGACAAAGAGGAGGAGAAATCAAAGGCTTAAGGAATGGATTTTTGGTAGTTTTTCATGCTCTTTCCTTTCCAAACCTCTTCTTCTCCATTTCCTTTTCTTTCTTGTAATTATATTGAAGTATATAAATTTGTTTTAAGGGAGAAATTAAGGGAAAAATTCGAATTTGAAGAGAGGAGGCCAAAGAAGACAAGATTCAAGTGAGAAAACAAGGAAAACAAGGTGATTTCTTCTTCCATGGTTGTTACCCCTTGCTCCTCTTCTCTCCATATTTCACTCCACTCAAGAAGTCATAGGAGGGCTTGGATTTTAGGTAGAACCAAGGATGATTCTTAGGAAAAAGAGTGTAGAGAATAAGAATATGTAAAGAAAATTAACAAATAACCATGGAAATTCAAGATGCAAATTCAAAGGTTTCATATGTTCCTTATAAAATCTGATTTGATACCTTAATGTCTATGCCTAAATGAGAGTTTAAATGAGCTTCCAAGATCCCTAGAAGTCTCCCCATGTGCTTCCTTCATCAAGAAACCAAAGCAAAGTCCATAAGTGCCAAAAACATGCATAGGTTCGGCCAAGAAAGTTCCATATGCCTAGGGATAGTTTTAAATTTTTCTAAGCCCATTTTTGAGTCATATATGATGAGTGAAGATGAGGGGAGGCCTTGGAAAAAATTTAAAAATCATAGAAAGTGAGTTGACCTTATATGTTTCGTAATATGACCTAAAGAAGCAACATGTAGTTAGGCTTTTTGTTTCAATTGTGTGATGACTCCAAGAGGCTTAAAAGGAGTCAAGAATCATATACGAGAGGAAAGAATGGAGCCTAAAATTTATTTGATGGATGTTGCTTCATTAGGTACATTCTTGGAAACATAAAAGGGTTTATAGATTAAGTTAGTGTCTAAGCAAGTTGTGTGGCCTTAAAATTAATTCCATGAACTTAATTGGCTTCCATAAATTGTATCTAGGCCAAGAGAAGTGATTCCTACACCTTTGTGTGTGTGAGGCTGAGGAAGGGAGCATTATTTCAAAGAGAAAAGTGTGTGGTTGTATCCAAGGTAGCTCACTCCTCCTTCTCTCATGCATGAATATATGCTTGGCTTATCTTTGAATGTGCATATGTATGTTTTAAGCCATGAAAAATAATTTAGTATGATTTCATATGCCATGGTACCATAATGATGCATTATGTTTCTAAATGATGTTATGATGCTTGCTTGGGTTTATTTGAGTGTGGTGAGGCCAAGAACCCTTAGCCATGGTAAGGATGAGCCAATAACCCTTAGAATTGGTTGAGACAAAGCAAAGAGTCTCCCAAAAATGACATTGACTCCCAAGAGTAAGGTTGAGTCCAAACACCTCTTAAAGAATGGGTGAGACTAATCCACTTACTTGGCAAGCTTATGTATGCTATGTATGACTTTTTCAAATGTCAAGAATCCTTCTTAAATGCTTGCAGATGTTAATATGCCCATGCATGCATTTGTACGATTGGTTTTGCATCTTTTACGTGTGATTGAAAGGGAGATGAGCCATTGGGATTCTTTGAATCTTTTTCCCTCTTCTTCAATGTTCTAACATGCTAAGTGGACCAAGAGAGCAAGGAAATGGGAGCCAACCACATGAGAGATGAAAGTTTGACATTAAAGTGCATGGATTTAGCTACTTTAAGGCCTTATGAAGGCAATGACGTAACCTATTGTTGTATATTTCTTGTGACCTTATGAACATGTATAATTATGTTAATATATTATGTATAAATGAGAGCTAAGGTTATATGTATGGAAATGTGCATTTTGGACATGTGATGGCAAACTTGCATTATGGAAATACATGTATAAATGGAAGTGGAATGGCCAAAATGAGATGCATGAGATTTGGGACCACTTGGGCAGTTCATACAAGTCATAATCATACTTTTAAACTTGCCCAAGAGGTGCCAAACACTGAGGGAAGTCATTTGGACATATTTGGTCTCCAATATGGACCAAAATTGACCATATTGGAAACCTATACCACTTTTTTTTTCAAATGAACTCTTCTTGATCTAATGTTTGGTATGCAATTAGAGCTTGTTAAGATATTTTTGGGAAGATAAAGTGCAGAATTTTCGAAGGTCTATGGAATATTTGATGAATTTTCAAAGTTGAAAAAAATTCTTATTTTGGTTCATGGTACTGTTCACATTGATTCGAAAATGAATTCTATCACTCAAAGGGCAAATGATATCCAATTGCCATGAAATTTTATAAGGAGAAACTAGAAATTCCTAGTGACTTGTACCAACTAGAAGCACCTCAATGGGATGTCTATAGAGGGAGATATGAATTTTTAACATTTCTATCTAGTATCAGGTATCTAGACTGACCTAGGTTAATGTTGGATTAGTTTTCGATGCCTAGACATGCATGGACTGGTCTGAAGTTATTTTTTTCCTCTAGCTAACATCTGTAGATTTCCATATTGGTATCATTTGCATGGATTGAATTTTTTTGGAATTAATTGGATATTTTTGAAATTTATAGCAGAAACCTGTATCAGTACCAGTAGCCAGCCCGATCTCTGCACATTTTCGAATGTCAAACATCTTCTATGTTATGTTTTATAGTTTGGACATATTTTTAACATAAAGTAGATATGTGTACCTTTCCAGAATGATAAAGAATTCATGATTTTAATGTTTTTAGAATTAGTTATGATTTTTCAAAATTTGTGACAGAAAAGGCAAAATTCTGGCTGAATTACCTATCATGAATTTTATGTATCCCTTTGCCATACACGAGCTCTTGGCCAATTTTGGGGATGAAAATGAGTAGTATCTATGTAATTAAATATAAGAATGTGATACATGAGCTCATATGATCTATAGGACATCGAATGAAAATTTTATACGCGACGCAACGTTAAAAAATTTATTACTTTAATACCATTTTCTTACTCCTTCATGAATCGCATGATATGAGGAATGGAAGTAACATGAAATAAGCTAGAAAAGTATGGTGTTACAAGTTTGCTCTTTGTTACTCTTCTGGGTGAAATTTTGGTTTTGCGCTGCAACGCGCCTAGCTATTGGAAGGGCTTTGGCCATTATTAGGGAGTTTTGGTTGTGGCTTAATTATATTCTGCACCTAGTTTCTCATTTTTATGCTCTCTAATCAATTCCCACTAGTCCTAGATGAATTCTAGGATCTTAATGGCTAACATACATGGTCCTCTAGACTTCCCAACTCCCAAATATCATGATTCACTAATCCTAATTGTTTAAGGGTCTTGGATTGAATTTGAGCAATCAAAACTTAATTTGATATCTGTCAATTCCCCTCCCATGATAGAAAAAATTGTTTCAACCACAAGGTACATAAGGCTAAAGCTTAATGGTTACACAATATCAAGTCATTCAACAAGTATTAGTCAGATACAATCACAATGTCCAATTCTGTGGTAATTATATTACATAGCCAGTCCTTATACTAAGCAATTCATGATGCAATACGACAAATACATAAAAACTAGTATTCTCATTACACAAACCCATTCTGACAAGGTTTCCAAACCTATGTGCTTCTAAACCATCCAATAGGCTTCCATTAATTTCTCCTTACCACTAAGAGGTCCAGCTTCTAAAAATTTTAGCCCACAATTGGGGTAAGATTTACAATCTTAGTAACAAGAGGCAAATTCCATATACATGTATAAATTAATCAACATAATGCAACTATACATAAAAACATACCAAAGACATCAATATCATTAGAAATGAATTAGTTGGACTACTAGTGACTATTATCTCATATTAGCATTCACCTATAACATATTAATGGCTAATAACACTGAGAGAGGCCCATCCACCACGCCAATTCCCAAATGAGCATAACTTGGGCTCAGTGCATTCAATTGTCTAATCATAACCCAGTGCCTGATCAAAACACAATGCACAAGTAGCAGCTGCACCACAACTCCACCATGGACACACACGAGGTCCAATTACAACATTCAAGTAGCCAACTAAACATTTAGCATTTCAAAATCATAAATTTGCAATAAATATCAAATTAAAATGAGTATATACATAGAATTAGGAAGTTAACCCCAGTTACCTCAATGAAGCCCAATTACTTTTCTTCTAGCTACCATTATAATCCAAATGCACACCAAACCTAAAACAAGCATAGTCATTATCATTTAACTTTCATTAACAAGAAATTTCCTATCCATTGATCAGGTTCATCAAGAATCCATTAAGAATTACTTACCCAAGCTTCCCAAGACTATATTATACCAATTCAAAGTCAAGACATCAAAACTCATAATAGGTCACTCTCCACATCTCCATTTTCATACATGTACAAGGCATACACCAGAAATCAATCTAAATGGTAAAATTTCAGCACATGCAACTCACAAAAATAGTTGAAGGCACTTACCCAATCCATTGATGACTCCCAAAATTAGATTTGAGTCATCAAGCCCAGAAACTATAATGTTTCACTTCCATCTCCTTGTATTTTCGCACTATAGCAAAAGCTATTATGGAAATCAACCCTTGGGACTATTTTCTAGCAAAATAATACATAAGAAGAGAAGGAAATGCTTACCCAATTGCTCCTTCTAATTTCTAGCTCTACAATCTTCTAATTTCTAGCTCTACAATCTTCTAATTTCTACACATAATTATTAGAAAATGTTCTGTTAATTATTAGTCAACTATTATCATTATGTGAGCCATTATTGCTTTTCTTTAATTTGTTGCTTCTACTGTGAAGGTTCATCTCTTTTACTTTTGCTTGATTTGGGGCTTATTTCAAGGGATTCTAGTGGCAAACATGTTGCCATGGTCCCTATATGTATCCTTCAATTTCATTCAAATGAATTAAGCTACTCTAAGCTTTCTTATTCTAAAGATTCTAAATGGTATTAGAGCCTATGGCTTATAGCCTTTGTTTAACCTAATCTGGCCAAGCTATGGCCATTCACCTAAATAAGGCAAAAGCTTTTCATGAAGATACTATATAGACCAGCGAGATCAGAAGTAGGGATTCCTATTCTGTTGCCATGGATAACAAAAAGGTATTCATATGCCTCTTTATTGTGTCCAAAAGGTTTTGGTTAGCTAAATAGTTTTGATGCCATACACTATTCCATGGGACACCATCCTTACCTACCCTGTGCATCACGCGCCAACATGTAAGAGTATGTGAGATGCTACCGTTTGCCCCTGCTTGCCCAAAAATGGTCGATGTGGCCACTTTTGTTGATCAGTGGCATCTGTTTGTCCTTCCTAAGACTAAAGATGAGGCGACTAGACTTGATCATAATTTCTATCAAGCCTATATAATATATTACATCATAGATCAAAACTAAACTTAAAAATAATGAGAAATGGTCACTATTATTGATGATAAGGAACCAATTTCAACCCACATTTGAAAAATATGTTTATGGCTAGCATACAAAAACCATAAGTTGGTGGTTAGCATAGAAAAACATACGTTGATGGTTAGTAAAAACTAAGATTTCTACCTTACAAAAAGGCCAAGGAGAAGATGCTCAAAGTTAAAACCTTTACTACAAAGTCAGAGAAAGAAGATAGAGCTAGAATTCAAAATAAAAATGTCATGAATGAAGAATATTAGCCCCAAGTTGCACCCATCTTGAAGGGCCGTGCTGGAAATCATAATTTTCTACACATAACCATTAGAAATTTATCTCCTAATTATTAGTCAACTATCATAATCATCATGAAGGCCATTATTGCTTTCCCTTAACTTATGGCTTATCTTGTGGAGGTTTGTCTGCTTTACTTTTGCTTGATTTATGGCTTATTTCATAGGGATTCTAGTGGCAATCATGTTGCCATGGTCCCTATAAGTATTCTTCCCTTTCATTCAAATGAACTAAGTTATTGTAAGCTTCCTTATTCTAAAAATTCTACACCTTTCAATGAAGTTAATTATGATAGCTTTGCTACCATAATCAAGGAAGCTATTGGCCAAAAAAATTTGGGTATGAGATCACCTACTTATCTTGAGGTAAAAGTTCCATTTCACAAAAAGGACTTAGCGAACACAGGATATGATGAAAGAGTGTTAGGAACAGTGGGCAAAAGTACGATGTTCCATTATGTTAGGTGGTTGGAAAGATAGAAGGGATAGGACTTTAATTAATTTCTTGGTGAATAGCCAAAAGAGTATTGCGTTGATTGAATCTATTGATGCCTCATCTTATGCAAAGAGTGGACACAAAATATTTGAGTTGCTTGATAGTTTTCTCAAAAAGATTGGTCCGGCAGAATGTAATTTAAGTGGACACTAATATTGCATCAAATAATGTTTATGTTGATAAGTTCATTCTTTATTATCTTTTATAAGAAATTATTTAGTTAATGCATGTTGCTATATTGGCAAACTTGTATACTTCATAATTCCTTTTAGGAGGATTGTACAAGTCAACATATCTACATTTATATTGGATTCCTTGTGCTGCTTATTGCTTAGACTCTATGTTGGAGGACATTTGGAAAATTCCACTTCTCTCATCCACCATAAAGAAGGCAGTGACATTAAATTGTTATATATATAACCATACTAAAGTGTTGAATATGATGAGGCATTTCACCAACCAAATAGAGGTACTTAGGCCTGCAAAAACTAGATTTGCGCCACTACCTTCATCACACTTTTTAGTATTCACAATCAAAAGAATAATTTGAGAAAAATGTTCATTTCATAAGAGTGGACAATGAGTAAAAAGTTTAAGGAAAGACAAGGCAAACAAGTAACTAGGTTGTGCTTAGCACTGGATTTTGGAACAATGTTGTCTATTCTCTAAATGTTGCTGGTCCTTTGATCCATGTGCTTCGACTGGTTGATGATTCGAAGAAGCCTCAAATGGACTATATTTATGACATAATGGATAGAGCCAAACAAATTATTGCCTATACTTTTAATGGAAATCAAGATATGTATAAGGATATTTCTAGAATCATTGATAATAGTTGGGAAGTGTAACTTCATAGCCTTTTTCTGCTGACATTTCATAAATCCAAAATTTTACCATGTAAATCGCTTCAAGATGGACAAAGATGAAGAAATTAACAAAGGTTTGTTAGAATGCTTGCAAAGATTGGTTCTCAATGTGGCAACTCAAGATAAGATCTTAGAGGAATTAAGCACATATAGTAAGGTTGAAGCACTTTTAGGAAACCTATAGTTGTCAGGCAAAGAACAACAAGGGCACCATGTATATTTCAACGTTTTAATCGTTTAGTCATTCCTCTCTCAATCATGCTAAAAATATACCAAGTACTAACAAGCATGAAATCAACTGAAAACCGATTGGTGGCTTGCATATGGTTCATCAACTCCTAAGTTGCAAAGTTTTGCTATGAAAGTTCTTTGCCTTACTTACAGTGCATCTTGGTGTGAAAGAAACTAGAGTATGTTAAGAATGTAAGTTTACTACATCACAAATTGATGAAGAGCATTGCCTTTACTAATAGACAATAAATACTTATACTATTTATGACTACTCTTCAAATTTCAGCTTGTAACACCATACTTCTAGGACTCAATTCATATAATTCCCATGCCTCATCTTATGTTTATTATGGAAACAATATAGTGGCATAGGGAGTTATGAATAAAAGTGTATTTCTCTACAGGTAAAATTTTTCTTTTGGAGTCCCGTAGGCCATATGAAAGCATCTATTGCTTTCTCATACTTAAACACATGAATATAACTCATTTCCATCATCAAATTTGGCTTACAACTCGTAGAAAGCAAAGGAGCATATGAAATCCGTGTTTGCATTTTCGGCCAGGATTTCCTCTTTTCTGTCACAAACTTTGGAAAATCATAACTAAATATAGAAAAATAAAAAACATGAAATATTGGTCATTCTGGAAACTTTAGGATGTCTACTTCACACTAAAAATACGCCCAGGTCATAAAATTCATCACACAGGACGTTTGACATCCAAAAAGCTCCAGAGTTGCTGGCTGCCTGGGCTATGATTCAGTTTACTGATACAAATTTCTGAAATTCATAACTAATTCTATAAAAATCTAAATCACACAAATTCGGTCATTATGGAAAGCTAAAAATGTTAACTGGATACTAAAAATAAGTCCAGAATAAACCGACATGTTTAGTGAGGTGGACCCTATGGAACAGTAACCGGACTCATGGGGCGCTACTGATACTGACAGTTAACTTCAAACATGCAAAACTCACTGCTCAGACCTCCAAATGAGGTGATCTCGGTGGCCACAGAAAGCTTATGACCTCTAGTTTATGTATGTAAAATTTCATAAGCATTGGACACCATTTGGCCATCGGGTGACACAGAATTCAAAACTGCCAGTATAAACAGTACCCATACCAGAATCCATGAAAAATCTCAACTTTGAAAATTCATCAAATATTATCTAGGTCTCAGAAAATTATGATCTTTAGCTTGCCAACAATATCTTAATGAGACCTAATTGCATGCCAAGTTTCAGGGCAAGACTAACGCATTTGGCCTAAAAATGGCATAGGATTCCATTATGGTCAATTTTGGCTCCATATTAGGTACCAAAATTGCCAAATGAATTTCCCTTGGTCTTGACACCTTTTGGGCAAGTCTAAAAGTACATATAAGACTTGTGTGAGCTGCCCAAATGGTCCCAAACCTCATGCATCTCATTTTGGCCATTCAACCCACATTTATGCACACTTCCATCATATTTTCATATTGCATAATTTGGCATCTCATGCTCAAAATGTAGGCTAGAAGTCATACATCATATTCATACATTTAAACATCATATAATATTATATTTACATGTGTCTCAAGGGTCATGTGCCATTTACAATAATCATATATATCATTGAACATCATTATGGTTCAAAAAGAATACAAACTAGGCCTAGGCTTGTCAATCTCCTTCTTTCATGGTTGTTGGATCCCTTCACCATAGCTACTTGGTCCACCTAGCATATTAGAGCATTGGAGAGGAGGGGATGAGATTCAAAGAATCCCAATAGCTCATCTCCCATTCCATCACACATAATATGTGCAAGGAAGTTTCATATATGCATGCATGGAGAAAGTAGAAATCATAAGCATTTTAAAGCAACTTTGGCATGTGAATCAATCATGCAAGACATTCAAGAGCTCACTAAGTGTTTGGATTGGCCTCACACTTCTCCTCATGGATTTTGGACTTGCCTCACCCATTCTTTAAGCACTTTGGACTCAACCATACTCTTGGGAGCCCACTTTGCTTTTGGGAGACTCTTTACTTTGTCTCAACCAAGCTTAAGGGTTCTTGGCTCATCCTCACCAAAGGGAAGAGTTCTTGGCCTTTCCACACTCAAGCAAACTCACACAAACATCATGTAATCATTTGAAAACATAACATAGCATCAAGCATCATGGCATATAAAGGCATGCTAGCATACTTTTCTTAGCTTGAAAATACACACACACACATTCTAAAACAAGCTAAACACACATCCATGCATGAGAGAAGGTGGAGAGAGCTACCTTGCTTGCATTTACACACTTTTTCCTTAAGTTTTGACTCCTCTCCCTTGACCTCACACACCCAAGAAGGTGAAGACCATTTCTCTTGGCCTAGACACACCAAAAGAAACATGAATTACTCATGGGAACAAGCCTTGGCATTATACACACTTTACATGATGCTACTTTGGTTTATGGCTCCATTATGCTTCTATAAGGCACTTAATGAAGCAACTTCAAGAATTCATGATCTTGGCTCCCTTCTCTCCTTTAATCTATGATTCTTGACTCCATTTAAACTCCTTGGAGTCATCACACAGTTATTTTAAAGAGCCTAGCTAGGAGTTGCTTCATTATGCTACATTATGGAGCCTACACTTCCATCTCACTATCTAGGGCTTCTAAAATTTTTCCAAGGCTTCCTCTCATCCTCATCCATCCTACATGACTCAAAAATAAGCTTGAAACAAATTAAAACTTCCCCTTGGTACTCTTTCTAGCCTAGGTCGACATTATGGAAGTATTTGGGGTTCAAGGGGTTTCCAATTTTTCCTTGATGGGAGAGTCACTTGGGAGGCTTCCTAGAGGTCTTAAAAGCTCAATTAAACACTTACATAGCCTAGGAAATTCATGAATCAAAACAGATTTTACAAACTCTTCAAGAATCCTACACTTTGGTAACTTGAAATTCAATGGCTTTTACTTGGTTTCCTTTGTATATTCTAAATTCCCACACCCTAATTCATGTGATTCATTCTTGGTTTGGCCAGAAATTTAATCCCTCATGGCTGGTCTTACATGGGGGGGAAATTGAAGAGAAGAGGAGCAAGGAGACCTAAGCTTAGGAAGTAGCAAAATACCTTGGATTCTTAGTTTTCTTGGTTTGTTCTTCACTTGGTTAGCCTCCCCTCACCAAATCCGAAAATTCCACTTCTGTTCTGCCTTCAAAACAGCACCAAATTAAATGCCAAAACCATGAGAAGGAAGAGGAAGAAGAGGGGAAGAAGTTTAACACGGCAAGGAGTAGGAAAAAGTGACTAAAACTTACATTTTTCAAAGCTTCTTCTTCCTTCCTTGGCCTCCCCTCTTGTGCGCCACTCTTAGCCCTTCTTAATTCTGTTTTAACGTGTGAGAGAGTGGGTGAGGAGATCTGAGCAGAGAAGGGACGTTTTTTATAAGCTAGGGATTCATTTAAGCAACTTTTAGAATTTACAATTTAATCCCTCTTTGTAGTTTTGTTCGTTTGGGCTCATTTCAACTCCTTTTTGAAATCTGTCTTTCCATCATATTTCTTAGGCACTTAATCATAAGAATTGCCTTTGGAATCACTCAAAAAGGATCTAAAACCATTCCGAACCGTTCGGTCAAAGTTTCGGTCAACCAACGACCGAAATTGCTCACTGGAGGGGTTTCAACTGTTCTAGGGGTTCCCATGGTATTCGGGGCCTCTGAGAACCTCGAAAAGCTCAAATTTTCCATTTAAAAAGCCCTCCTATGAGATTTCAAAATTTTCCAAAAATTACAAAAATGCCCCTACTTTCTTCGGCAAATTTTCTGAGCTCTTCTGGCTCTGGTTTTTGGGCATCTCAAATCTCAAATCCTCATTTTCTAATATTTAAAATTTTATCATAATTTTAGTTGGCCCCAATTCCTTCTATTTCAAGGACTTCCTTTTATATTTGACCCATTTCTGACGTTTACGGAGAAACTGAACATTGTGTTTCTCACGTTTACGGAGGGACCGGATGTTACACAGCTTCACATTAAAAGGAGGAACAAGCTTGCACAATCAAAATTGAAAAAGTTAGCATTTATCAAGTATAATAGGGTTTGAGGAGAAGATTTAGTTCTTGTGATACCATTGAACCAATCTCACTGAAAGAGATTAGTGATAACAATGGGTTGTTGATTGGCACAATGGGTAAAGGATGAAAGAAGGATGGTGTTATATTTGAAGGTGATGATTTGACTTGCGATGATATAGCTTTGGCTACTAGAGTTAAGCAGCCAGCCTATTGTGTTCAATCATTCATTTCCACTCCCACTCTGACTCTAGTAACAAGAAGGACAATGGCATCCTCCTCTTCCCATACTCTTGATGTGGTTAATGAATATGTAAAATCAAATGATGAGGAGGAAATTGAAGGAATGTCTAATGATAACAATTATGAGAATTTTGCATTTGATGACAAGGAATTGGTCTAAAGATCTTAGGACAAAGCTTAGAACCTTATAAACTTAGTTAAATATTGATGTCTTTTTATGATCAAGTACTAGATGATGTGATTAATGGATGATTTTTATGTTGTGTTTTTTTAATGAGTTTAGTTTTTCATATATATTAGTTATTATGAATGCTTTTAATGGTGTGTGCTACATTTTCAAATAGCTAGGTGCTATCAGTGGGATATGCGCTATAGCATCTTAAAATCCTCAGCACTAGTGCTATAAATAACTATGGATACAACTTGTTAGAGATTATAGTATAAGGCAAATTCTTATTTTATTCCTCTGGCCTAAAAAAAATTATATGTAATACAAAGATGCTTTGAATTAGGAATAATTACAATAAAAACTAAATCCCTACAAATAAAGAATTATGGCCAATAAAGTTATTTACACTTAATACATATTTAATACATTAAAATTTCCATGATTTTAGCACTCCCTTTGAAGTGAGGGTGTAGATAGTTGTCATCCCAAGCTTTCTTATTATCCTTTGAAATGTTGAGCTTGGCAATCTTATCATTAAAAGTGAAGATAAATAAGAAAATAGAGACGAAGTAGTGGAAAATGTTCAATCTTATTCAAACAAAGGAGGATATATGATTATGGAAGTATAGCAATAGACAGCTACTTGAATCCCTTCAAATAAAATACAGTAATGGGAATTAGACAAAAAGGTGCTAAAAAGGAAAGGCAATGTTGAAACCAAATAGGAAATAAAAATAGTCAAACTGAAGACTGTCAGAGTAAAGATTATAAGAAATGCTAGAACTAAAGAAGGAAGAATGTTGTTGGTTCATTCATATTGAAATCATGATATTAATCATGATTTCAATGAAGCTTAATGAAACAAACCATAACCCAATGCCCAACGGTTCATAGATAGGGCTCAGAAGTCTTTAAATCACTAACATTTCTCCTTAAGTTGGGGAGTAGATATTAATCATTCCTCACTTAGCTCTAAGTTCTTCAAATTTGACTTGAGTTAAGGTTTTAGTGAGGACATCAACCACTTGTAACTTAGTTGGTGTGTGATTAAGTTCAAGTAGGTCATTACCAATTTTTTTCGTAATAAAGTGTCTATCAATTTTAACATGTTTGGTCTTATGATGTTGTGTCGGATTCCTTGCAATGCTCAAAGTGGCTAAATTGTAACAAAAAAACTTGCATAGCTACTTCACAATCAACCCTTAGTTCTTTAAGAAGCCTCTTTAACTGCAATCCCTCACATATTCCTTGAGTTAAAGCTCTATACTCAACTTTAGCTTGTTTCTTGCCACCACAGATTGGTTCTTACTTCTCCATGTAACAAGTTTCCCCTATACATAGATATAGTAGTTTGAAGTGGATCTCTTATTTGAAATAGAGCTTGCCCAATCAACATCACAATAGATCTCAATGCCATGATATGTGCCCTTTTTGAAGTATATCCCCTTTCTAGAGGCCATCTTCAAGTACCTAAGAATTTTATGGGCAACTCCAAGATAAACTTTAGTTGGTTTGCTTATACACTGATTGATGGCACTCATAGGAAAACTTATATTTGGTCTTAAGTGGGTAAGGTAGATAAGTTTCCCAATGAGTTTTTGATATCTTTAAGTATTAATGGGAGCACTTTTTAAACAGAATTTACTTTTATAATTGGCTTCTATAGGAGTATCAGTTGGTTTACATCCTAGCATCCCAATTTCACTAAGGAGGTCAAAGGTGTACTTCCTTTAGAAGATAATGATTCCTTTAAAGGATCTGGCCACTTCTATACTAAGGAAATAATAAAGGGTCCGAAGCCTTTTAATTCAAATTCCTTGGCTAAGGCACTTTCAACTTCTTGATTCTTGATTCAACATGATCCCTAGTGATAATAATGCCATCAACATCCATAATCAAGATGGTTGCCTTCCCATTGGCAAACTTGGTGAAGACAATGTGATCAGCTTGCCCTTTAGTGTACCCTTGGTTTTTGATGGATTTGGTATTGCTGAGCCCAAACTAAAGACATACGTGAGAAAGAAAAAAGGGGACAAGAGCCTGAATGGTGTTGGTGAGCCTATACAGACATAAGAGAGAAAGAAAAAGAGGGACAAGGGGCTGGATAAAGGCCTAGCTTAAGAGGTGGAATTTAGGTGGTAGTTGAGAGGAAGAATGAAACAAAATAGCATAACCAATGGATTTGAGGGGTGAAGAGAGAGAGAGTGGAGGTTTTCGCTCGGGAATATACACAACATGGGTGAGGAGTAAAGGCAAGAGAATTCTAAGTGGAGAGACGGCAACCTCTCGAATGCTAGTGAGGAGAATTCTAAGCCTTTGCATTTCGTTTTCTTATCTTTTACTTTGCTATAAACACCAAAGTTCTATCTCCTATAATTCTAGCTAAATCAAAGGGAATACTCAGCTCCTTTGCACATAAATAATGCTAATTTATAGTTGAGTTTCATCAATTTTTTATAGCAATAGTAAATTTCTTAAACCAAGTACGAGGAGATTGTTTAAAGCCATAAAGAGATTTGTTGAGTTTGCAAATTTTCCCTTTTCTCTGGTTTTCAAAAATCACACTTTTTTTTAGGGGGTTTAGTCATGTAAACTTCTTCTTGTAGGTCCCCATTTAGTAAGGCATTTTTGACAGCAAATTGGTAGATAAGCCACTCCAAATTAGCAACAAAGGAAAGGAAAACTTTTATAGAGTTAAACTTTGCTAGTGCAAAAGTTTCTTGGTAGTCAATTCCATAAGTTTAAGTGAAGCCTTTTGCCACAAGTATCACCTTCTATTTGCTTATGCTCCCATTAGAGTTATATATTGATGTTAAAGATCCATTCGCAACCCACGACCGTTTTTTCCTTTAGGAAGCTCCACAAGTTCCTATGTCCCATTGTTTTGAAGGGTACTCATTTCTTTAGAATAGCCCTTTTCCATTCCTCTTATTTCGAAGTTTCATAAATATTGTTAGGAATAGTTCCCTTAGACGGATTAGCAACAAAAGCTTGATAGGAGGGAGATAGTCTATCAAAGGTAACAAAATTGCCAATAGGATGTTTGGTGCCTTTCTTTAAGGCAATATGGAGATCCAAACAATCTTCCTCATGAGAACTCATAACAAGACTAGAACTAATGGAGTAATCTATTCAGGAGAAGGATTAAGCTCTACCTCTTAGGGCTTGTTTCTTCTAAAATAGACACGAGGTTCCTTTTGAGGCATATTAGTAGCTCTAGATATATTATGTTCAACAATATGAGTAGGTTCAGATTCATTAAGTATTTGAAGCTCATTATCACTAGTTATCTTGTCAAGATAGGTTTGATTGGTCTTGGGGGTGTCAGAGGAAGTGCACAAGTCGGGGACATTAGGAGGGACTTCGTCCATACAATAGCACCAATCCTTTTAGTGTTCATTATAGCTCCCCTCTTGAATACAAGTTTTAAGGAAGTAAGGCTGATTTTTCAAAAAGGTGATATCCCTAGAGACAAAATATCTTTGTAAGGTAGGGGAATAACACCCATAGCTTTTTTGGGAGGTTGAATACTCAACAAAGATGCACTTGTTCGCTTTAGGATCAAGTTTGGTACTGTTATGGATGTGAATATAGGTGGTACAGCCAAAAAATTTTCACTAGTAAGGTAGAATGTAGGGAAGTGTGAGGGTAATAAGTAAAGAGAGAGGCACATGGCGTCTTAAAGTTTAGGGCCTTGGGGGGGGGCATTCTATTGATGAGCAAAACCAAAGTCAAAATAGCATTGCCTTAAAATCTTTTAGATATTCACAGTGAATATGAGAGATGGAGCAACTCCAAGTATGTGCTTATTTTTGTAATTGGCTATCCTTTTTTTTTGGAGGGGACGATAGGGATCTGAACTTTGGTGGTGGATGCCATAGGTGGTCAAGTAAGAAGTGAGTTAAGCATAAAGTATTGTTTTCCATTGTCACTATGTAGGACCTTTATAGAAGTTTGGAATTGATTTAAAATCAGTTGACGAAAATTTTTAGATATGTGTGGAACTTCAAGTTTTTCCCTCATAGGTAAACCCACATAATTCTAGTATGGTCATCTGCAAAGATTACAAACCACCTAACCCTAGCAAGAGTATTAACTTTATATGGCCCTTAGACACCACTATGTATAAGTTGGAAATGATGGAAGGTTTCTAAGCATGTGGAGGATAAGTAGATCTAGTTTGCTTGGCTAATTGGCAAGAGTTACAATAAGGAATAGTAAAACTTTTATTAAATAAAAAGGGATACATCTTTTTCATATAAAGAAGAGTAGGGTGGCTAAGTCTATTGTGCCATAAAAGAATCTTAGAACTACTAGCTAAAAGAGCCATTTTATTAAATGTAGTGGTACCAAGAGATAGAATTCATCCAACTCCTCAGCATTGCCAATTATTCTCTTTGACTCCAAGTCTTGAAACACACATCCATCATTAGTAAAACTAACTAAACAATTGTTATCTTTGAGGATTTTACTTATAGACAACAAGTTACAAGCAATTATAGGAACTAGGAACATTCTTAAGAACTAAATTTTCTAAAATATAAACAGTACCAAAGCCAGTGACATTAACCAGGGACCTATATGCTATTTTGACCCTTAAAGGTTCAGTACATGGGTTGTAGTGTGCAAATAATAGGGGGATGTTGGTCATGTGGTTTGAAGCACTAGAATCCATAACATAAGCATGGGCAAATAGATTTTAAATGGCTAAGGCTTAGGAAAAGTTAGCTGAAAGGGCAATATTGCTAGTAATATTGGTACCCTTTTTCTCATTAGTGGAGGTGTTTTGAGACAAATTTTCTAAAGCATCTCAAGTCGTTCTCAGCTAAAAAAAGAGGTTTTAGGGGCTATAATAGTGTTAATACCAGCTGCGTAAGCTTTAATGTTCCCTTTTGATTTATTCTTCCACTTGGTTAGCTTCCCTAGTATTTTTCAACAAGTATCCTTAGTGTGACCACTTTTGCAGCAATGGTCACACCATCTTCTACCTTGTTTGGTCTGTTTATTGTCAACATCATGGGCAACAACATCTCTAAAGATCAGGGTAGAAGCTTTACTGAGGTTGGTCTAGAACTTTGCACCACCTTTTTCCTATGCTCTTCAAGCCTAACTTCAAGGGGGAAAAATTCATTAAGAGAGGGGAGGTGAATATGGGTCAAAACTCTCCTCACCTTATCAAATTTATGATTAAAGCCAAAGACAAAATCGATAAATCCTTTACCTTTCAACAATCTTTTTATAAGTGGCAACATCTAAAGTGCATTGCCAAGTGATGGTTTCCCAAGCATCTAGTTGTTGCCAATATTTTGTAAGAGTATTAAAATACTGGTTTACTTTCATATCTTCTTGTTTTAGCTCTTGAATTAGACTTCCATTCTCATAGGACTTAGTTGCTCTTTCTTGAGTGGAGTAGGATTCACAAACACTCCCAAATCTCATTTGCTGTTTTATAAAACATATAATTTTCTTTGATGTCTGTGACCATTAAAGTTACTAGGCAATACATTACAAGATTGCTTTTTGTAACACCATATTTTTCTAGCTCATTTCGTTACATTCACATGCTTTACATCATAGATTCTATGAAAGAGCAATAAAAGGGATTAAAAATAATGCATTTTCTTGTGTTGCGTCATGTCTAAAAATTTTCATTCAGTGTCACATGGATCATGTGAGCTTATACATCACATTTTCATATTTAATTACATGAATATAACTCATTTCCATCATCAAATGTGACCTACAAGTTGTGGGAATCAATTGGAAGCATAAAATATACATACTCAATTTTGGCCAGAATTTGCTCATTTTTGTCACAAATTTTGGAAACTTATAACTAATTCTAGAAAAATAGAAATCATGAATTCTTAGCCATTCTAGAAAGCTACACATGTATACTTCATGCTAAAAATATGTTCAGACCATAACATCCAACACAGAGGACATTTGACATTCGAAAAAGTCTAGAGGTCATGCTGTTCACTGGTGCTATCACAGAATTTTGTAGCAAACTTCAAAAATGTCTAATTAATTTCACAAAAATCCAATCCATAGTGATACTAATCTAGAAAGTTGTGGATATTTTCTAGAGGCAAAAAAATAACTACATACTAGTTAAGGCATATCCCAACCTCGAAACTCAATCAAATAGTAACTGAGGTCGGTTAGAGTTCCTGATACTAGACAGATTCTTTGAAAATTCATATCTCCCTCTCTAGATATCCAAATGAGGTGATTCTAGTTAACACAAGTCACTGGAAATGTCTAGTTTTTTTGGATAAAATTTTGTGGCAATTGGACATCATTGGGCCCTGTGTGACAGATTTTATTTTTAGACCTGAGTGAACAGTGACATGACCAAAACCAGAAAATTTTTCAACTTTGAAAATTCATCAAATATTCTCTAGACCTCCAAAAATTATATTCTTTAGCTTCCCAAAAAGATCTAAAAAGGCTATAATTGTATGCCAAATCTCAGATCAATAAGAGCTCATTTGGACAAAAAGTGATGTAGGGTTCTAAATTGGTCAATTTTGGCTCCATATGGGATACCAAAATGTCCAAATGGCTTTCCTTGGAGTTTGGCACCTCTTGGGCAAGTCTAAAAGCATAATTAAGACTTGTGTGAGCTGACCAAATGACTCCAAATCTCATGCATCTCATTTTGGCCATTTCACTTGTGACAACCCTACCTTCTAATCATTGTAATTATGGTTAAATACAAGATTATTAGTTAATGATCAAGGTTTGAGGTCATTATATTTTACCGCATTATGAAAATGTGAGGGAATTTGAACCTTGATGTTAGGGTTATCACCATGCCACCTTAACAAAATAAAATGTGCATAAAAGAAATCTTACTACCATAAGAGGCTCATGATTTAATCATTCATTAGTTTCAACACTCAATAACCTCCCGGCTTGTACTCTTAAATCATTCCCCTTATTTCACAAATCTCGCCGCGGCGAGTTGGACCTTCGCCGCGGCTAACCTATATGGCGCCGCGGCGAAAATGCTTCCTGGAACTTCTACTCGGCTCCCAGAATTCTCGCCTCGGCTCAATATATTCGCGCCGCGGCAAGTTTTGCTTATGTCCAACACCAATTTTAATTTTTCGACTCACGCCGCGGCAGAAGACACTGCGCCGCGGCGGGTTTTGGTTCTGTTACCCCCCTGGGTGAATTTTTCGCTTTGCGCCGCGGCGAGGTTCATTGCGCCGCGGCGCCTTTTGGCTCTGTCTCTACTTTGGCCGCGGCGGGATTCCCTTCTGTGACCATTTTACCTGAATTTCGCCCTCTACACTCCAATTCTCACCTTAGCAACACTCTAGGTCCACCTACCCTTGTTTTAAGTGATCCTAATGGTGTTTATCTACCCTATTTACCCATCAATCCATCCATTACCATTGTGAAACTCAATTGTCACTTCCTACTTGTTCCTCTAACTCATACCAACAGATTCATAATTAAATGGCAGCAAGAATACATGCCATGTACATTCCATCGATATACCATTCAACAATAGCTTACCTCTAAGACATCATATGTCTACAATTCCCATAAGGTGATCCATATCACAATTTCAGCAAAACCACATACATATATATAATGCTATAAGTTCATACATTGATATTCCACTATGATGTACTCCAAATCCTTAACGGTTACATTTCAATCAAGCAAAATATAAACGCCTACACTTGGCAATATGATTACATGATGATGCTATGTAAACTAATAACAAAAATTGCATCTATCCTACTCTACTCAGACCAAGTGTAGCTCCCCACACCCGGCCTCAGCTCATGGATATTCATCCACTTGCTTACCCTTATCCTTACCCTAGGAACTTTCACCTGAAATGTTAATCCCACAAAACGGGGTGAGATATGAATCTTAGTAACCAAGGCAATTCCATTATATATCCAGTTTAATTACCATATATGCATAAATCAAAATCAACATCAGAATCATATCCATTATAACAGCAAATGAAACAATTAGGCTATCATGATTACTATCCCATACTAGCAATCATATTATCACATGTTAAAGGCCATTAACACCGGAGAGGCCCGTCCACGGCACCTACTCCTCATTGAGCACAACCGGGGCTCAGTGCATCTGGGGTTTGATCATAACCCGGTGCTTGATCATAGCACATGCACGGGTGGCAACCGTACCACAGCTCCACCATGGACTCACAAGGTCCAATCACAAATCAGCAGATAGCCAACCACTTCATTCAGCATTTTTCAATCAATCATATATAGCAACATATGGAATTAAATCAAATATACACATGGAATTGATATAAACCCGGTTACCTCACTTGTAGACACTTGTGACAATCACCAATGGTGCAGAATTCCTCCTATAACCATAACATCACATAATTACTACTCTAATTCATCATTAAAAATCATAATCAGTACCCAAGGAATTTAAAATACCAATGACTACCCAAGAATCATTTACCCAGCCACAACAAGTCCCAATTTCGGATTTAAGCTTCCTCCACCAGAAAACTCAATATTCCACCCAAAATCCTAAGCAAATTCGTACATAATTAATACCCATTTTATAAATTAGCTATGGGGGTCTCAAATTAACCATTAAAGCATCAAAATGGAGGGTTTAAACTCACCCAAAGTCAGTCCTAATCCCAACCTACGAATTTCATCAAGAAAACCCCCCAAACACTCACATTTCAGATTTTGGGTAGGATGAAAATGCTCCAAATGAAAAACTAATCGGACCAAATTAAGGAGAAAGATGAGGGGATTAAGTTGTATAACTATTACCTTGGCTGAATCTTACTCTAAGTATGAGAAAATGCAGAATTTTGGTCCCAAACCCTAGCCTCCTCTCCACCTCCGATTTTGCCTCTTGAATCTTATGTTTCAGCAAGTGAGTAAGTGGGTGGGGTATTAGGGTTTAAGTTGGGTCAAGTATGGGTCATGGGCTGCTCCAAGATCCATCTCCACTTGGGCTTCAGATTTTAGCTTATTGGGCCAGTTTTTAGAGTGTTGGGCTGCAGAATTTTGTTGGGCCAGTTTTATGCATTTGGGTTGCTGAAGTTTAATTGAGTTTGGGCCAAGTTTGAGAAACTTAAGAATTTTAGGTCTGCACATAATCCATTGGGCCTCTATTAACCTCTTCTCATGATCTATTAATTTAGGCCTAGATAGAATTTCTATCCCAATTAAATCTCAAACCCATATTAATAATTTATCTCTCTAAAGTCTCCATTCACTTAACTTGCCCAATGAGCCCATATTAATTACTCTTAATTAACACTAATCCATGATTAATACCTTAATTAATTATGGGGTGTTACATCACTCACACATATGCACAATTCCATAATGTCATCCAATAAACTAATTTGCCAAAACATGCACAAATCACAATCTAATGGTCACATAACATATTCTCCTATTTATACATATCATATTGTCATAATTACATATGTTCATAACATCATATTACATATACATCTATTGATTACATCATTTGCTAATGGTATGGCCTTAAAGTAGCAAAAATCACATTCTTGAATGTCATACTCTCATCTTCAAGGTGATTGGCTTCCATCACCTTGTCCACTTGGTCCACCTAGCATGTTAGATCATTGGAGAGGAGGGGATGAGATTCAAAGAATTCCAATAGCTTATCTCCCATTCAATCATACATAATGGATGTAAACAAGTCTCATAAATGCATATATGGTCATGTTGACATGTGCAAACATTCAAGAGGCATTTTCATCATTTGAGAAAGTCATACATAGCATACATAGGCTTGCCAAGCAAGTGGATTGGCCTCACCTAATTTCTTGTGGATGTTGGACTTGCCTCACCCATTTTCTAAGAGATTTTTGGACTCAATCATACTCTTGGGAGTCCATCTTAACTCTGGGAGACTCTTTACTTTGTCTCAACCAATCTTGAGGGTTCTTTGCTCATCCTCATTGTGGTTAAGGGTTTTTGACCTCACCACACTCAAGCAAACCCAAGCACATATCAATAGCATAAAAACATATTATAATATCATGGCACCATGGAATCAAAGTCATGCTAAAGGACTTTTCATGGCTCAAAATACACATACACACATTCAAAGATAAGTAAAGCAAGCAATCATGCATGAGAGAAGGAGGAGTGAGTTACCTTGTACACAATTACACACTTTTTCTCTTAAATCCAAGCTCCCTTTTTTGGCCACACACACAGAAAGTGTGGGGATGATTTCTCTTGGCCTAAACACAATTTATGGAAGCCAATTAGGTTCATGAAATTAATTCTAAGGCCACACAACTTGCTTGAACTTTAGCTTGATCTATAAACCTCATTATGGTTACATAATGGCACCTAATGAAGAAACACCCCTCAAATAAATTTTAGACTCTATTCTTTCCTTTCAAATATGATTCTTGACTCCCTTTAAGCCTCTTGGAGTCATCACACAATCAAAACCAAGAGCCTAGCTATATGTTACTTCTTTAGGTCATAATATGGAACATAAAGCACTAACTCATTCTTTAAGCTTCCTAATTTTTTCCCAAGGCTTCCTCTCATATTTATTCATCATATATGACTCAAAAATAGGTTTAGAAAAATTTAAAACTCTCCTTAGCTACCTTAACCTCCTTAGGCCGAGACCATGAAGCTTAATGGCCTTCATGGACTTTGCTTTGTTTTCTCAAGGGGAGATGCATGTGAGGAGGCTCTTAAGGATCTTAGGAACTCAAATAAACTCTTATTTAAGCATAGAAATCATTGTACAAAATCATATTTTACAAGGTGCACATAAAACCTTAGAAATTGCATCTTGAAATCTAATAGTTTTTTGTTAATTCCCTTCGCATATTCTTAATCTCCACACCCTTTTTCCTTAGAATCACCCTTGGTTCTGCCTAAAAATCAAACCCTCCCTGGGTTTCTTGAGTGGGGCGAAATGGTGGAGGAAGGGAAGAAAGGATATTAACCATGGTTGAAGAAATTACCTTATTTTCTTGCTTTTTCTCACTTAAATCTTGCTTTCTCTAGGCTCCTCTCTTCAAATCTAAATTTTTCCCTAAATTTCTCCCTTAAAACAGATTTGTAAACTCCATTTTAATCAAAGGAAACAAAGGAGAATGGAGGAGAGGAGGTTTGGATGGAAGAAAGTATGAAAAACTACCAAGAAACCATACCTTAAAGCTTGAATTTCTTCTCCTTTTCTTCTTCCCTTGGTGCGCCACTCTCCTAGGGTTTCTTCTCTAAATTTGGGAAGAACAATATGAAGCTATGTGAGTGTGAGAGTGAGGCACCACCTATTTATAGGAGGAGGAAAAAACACTTTTCAAAAATTCTCATTTCGCCCTTCGTTCTTGCATTTTTGTTTCTCCTTTGTTTTAACTCCTTTTTTAGAACTGTCTTTCCATTATAAAATTTAGGTTCCCAATTTAGTAAAATGCCTTTAGAATCACTCAAATCGAAGCTAAAACCTTCCCGCATTGATCTGTCATAGTTCAGGTACACTAATGTTAGAAAATATCCACCAAAGGGGATTTAATTGTCTTGAGACTTCCCATGGTTTTCAGGGCCTCTGAGAACCCCGGAGAACTTAAAACTTTCATTTAGAAAGCCCTTCTATGTGAATTCCAAAAATTGCTCAAAATTACAAAAATACCATTACGTTTCGTAAGATTTTCTATAAAATTTGTTTCTTCATTCTAACTCCATTTTTCCTTCCTTCTGAGGCTAGGATTCTCATTTTTAGGAGTCTAAAATGTTACTTAAATTTTTTAGGACCTTAACTAATTCATTTTAGGGGAATTGCTTTGAAAACACGCTTGTTTATGTCATTTAATGAAAATCAGATGTTACACTTTTAGCATTCTATAATTGAACTTTGGATCACTTCTGGAAGGTTGCATTGCTTCATTAGTGAAGTAGTCTTATTTGCCTCTTCCACTCACAAACATTAGCATAGACTAACTCCATTGGAGGTAATTCAGTCCATTGAGCTTATGGGTAGTGATGAAACTCAGCTAGTGAGACTTGAAAATGCTAAGAAGCTTTGACACTCCAAGGCTAGTGACTTGAGATGTCATCTTTGTGGAGGAAGTTACTTCATCTACAACGTCTCAAGCTGTTTAGAGATTGTATTTAGGCATATGGATATATCAAGCTAAAAAGCTATGATACCATGAAGATAAATCAGAAAACTAAGATAGAGTAGTGTAAAATGTTCAACCTTATACAAACAGAGGATAATACATGACTTCTATAGGGAAGGAATTCCTTTAGATAAAATACAATAGTGGGAATTAAAAAAAGAGCCACAAAAAAGGAAAGGCAATGTTGAAACCAAAGAAGGAAATAAAAAGCAATCAAATTAGGAAGATCATTGGAGCAAAGACAAAGAGAAATGCTAGAGCTAAAGAAGAAAAAAATGTTGTTAGTTCATTCATATTAAAATAATGATATTAATCATGATTTCAATGAAGCCCAACAAAACAAACCATAGCTTGATGCTCGATTCATAGACAGGGCCCAAAAGTATCCAAATAACTAACAAAAAGATCCAATAACTACTTTCCCGTAGGAATATAAACAGTGTAAATCAGCCTACTTTCAAGTTTTTTCTTTATAAAATGTCTATCTACCTCCACGTTTTAGTTCTGTCATGCCAAACTGAATTATGAGCTATATTGATTGTTGATTTATTGTCACAATATGATTTCAATGGAGCCTTTTGTGTAATTTGGGAATCTTCTAAAATTATCTTAAGCTATAACGACTCACAAATGCCGAGTGCCATTGAGTGAGATTCCACTTCTACATTGGATCTTGCCAAAACTAGTTGTTTCTTACTTCTCCATGTTACCAAGTTTCTCCCAAGAATGTACATTACCCAAATGTGGACCTTTGGTCTATGACTAAGCCAACATAATCATTATTAGTATAAGCTTCTATTTCCATTCCTATGCTTTTCTTGAAGAGAATTCCTTTTTTTGAGCTTGCCCTTCAAATAGCGTAATATTTTGTGTATAGTACTAAGGTGTGTAATATTATTAGTAATATTTTTTGAGATTTTGCATGAATTCAATGACTAATTTTGTTATAATAATTATTCTCTATAGTTATAAATAGAATAGTATCTTGCAAAGATAAGGTTGAATAAAAATTTCTCTTCAATAGTTCTCTTTTCCCATTGTCTAGTGTCAATTTAATATCAAAGCCACTCTTTGGTCACGTGTGGCATTGGAGACACGAACACAAGACTGTATGGTCAAGTTTGATTAGCATCTAGAGCAAAATGTCATGCATATAGATTAGAACACGACATAGGTGGTGAAGTAGTATTAGTTGATCTCACGCATTGAAGGTTTTACCATTGACATAGGTTGTGAAGATTGCCTAGATGTCAACAAATGGACATGTTAATGGTATAATAGTGATGTTGAGCACAAATAAGATGCCCAATTATCCTCAATTTGGGTCATTTAATAGAACCTAGGGCAACCACTATTCATTTCCAACAAAGCACTGTAGAATTGAGTTCCCAAGGTTTAATGGCAATGATTTCCATAGATGGACCTACTGTAACAATTTCATCGACACTAATGAAATTCCAGTAGACCAAAAGATACATCATCTTAGTGTGCATTTGGAAGGAAGAACACTTCAATGGCACCTAAATTTTATGAAAAGGAGGGTAAATGAGGCAAGTTGAGAGGAATATTTCAGGAATATGGCAACAAGATTTAGAGATATTATAAGGGTAGATGCCATGCTAGAGATCAAGAACTTAAAGCAAGATGATTTTATTATAGACTATCCAAAAGTTTAAGAAGCTACTAATTAAAGTTGATTTACCAAAGGAGATAGCAATGAGTTGCTTCATTAGAGACCTTCGTTTAAATATCCAGACAGTAATGAAGCTTTTTAATCCTACAACCTTAAGCCAACACCATGTATCTAGCTCATCTTCAAGAATCCTCCATTAAAGCTTTACACACTGATGCCCCACCCTCCTTTAGAAGATACAACTCAAATTCTCAATTTACTAATCTAAGAAACCAATATAACAACCAAGACCTATCTTCTAAGAACCAATCCCACTAAACACATCAAACAACACCATATTCAGCCAATCCAACCTCTGTTGACAAAACCATTGCTAGTTGAGCTTCTAATAACAATACCAATCAGATAAAGCAATTAACCAAGAAAGAAATGGAAGAGAAAAGAAAGGGTTGTGCTATTGGCATCTAAACGCTAAACAATTTACCATAAATGCAATAGCTCTTAAACCTCCATGATAATGGTTCAAGAAGAAGACTGGAAATTTTAGGTTGCTTTTTAGACTGAAGAAGAGTTAAAAAATGAAAGTTTACAGGGAGTTCAACAATTTCATTAAATGTAATTGAGGAACAAGAAGGGTGTTCAACAATAAAGGTGGAGGGAAGGATTAAGAAGCAATCGGTGACAATTTTAATGGATACAAGCAATACACACTAATGGAATCTAGAGATCAATGACTTGATTCTCTCTTTATTCAAGTTTGAAACAGATGTACATTTATAGAAAGGGGCGGATAGCCTTCCAAGAAAGGAAAAGATAGGGAAATAAATGCATACTAAAAGATTTAATTAACAGATGGATTCAAACCCTTCAAGAAAGGGAAAAAAATAGAAATTAAGGTCTAATTACAATCATTTAAAAAAAAGAAATAAAATGTTGACCCAACTAGCAAAATAAAGAAACAAATAAAGGCATTAACATTTGAAAATAATCATACGTTAAATATGATTTGTAGCAAACAATTGCATATTAAAGATTTTAACACTCTCCCTTAAGTTAGGAATAACTTAGAACTAACATTGCCATTCTGCTTTCTTGGCATTTGGAGGTTGTTTGAAAATTTTCTTCCTTATTATAGAAATATAGACCTAATTAAAGTTTAATTTTCTTCCTTGTCTTCTTCATTACTCCTTGCTATAGAGTCTCCATGATTTTTTCCCACTTCCTCACCCCATTTTGTAGTGAGGGTCTTGGTTTTTGGCATCCTCCCCTCACTTTTTGTGAGATAGATGTCTTGATTTTCTCATGCTAACCATTAATGTATGGTTTTCTCATGTTGACCATCAACGCATTTTGTCATTCAGACTTTGTAAGCTCTGATAGCATGAAGAAATTTATTATTGAAGTTTGAAAGAGAGGAAATAGAGGTACATTTATAGAAAAGGGTAGATACACTCAAAGAAAGCAAAAGCAAGGAAATAAGTGCATAATGAAATACCTCATTAATAGACAAACTCACATCTTTCTATAAAAGAAAAAAACAAAGGAATAAAGACCTAATTAAGGTCTAATTACAATCACTTACAAAAAGAAATAAAATGTTGATCTAGCTAGAAAAATAAAAAAATAAATGAAGGTATTGAAATCTAAGAATAATTGTATGTTCAATGTGATTTGCAACAAATAATCACATATTAAATATGATTTCCAACAAATAATTTCTTGGATTCATTATTAGCCATGACACAAATTGAGAAATTCTTGTGTGTATTACTTCATCAAGGTACAAGGGTATTTATACATAAAGAATGAAGCTATTTTAGGAAAGAAAACTATTCTAAGAAATAAAATAAATCAGAAATAAAATCTTATCAAATCTCTAACAATTAAAAAACTAATTCCTAAGGTCAACTTTCTAATATAATTATAGGGATAATTATAAATCACAATAATTAATAATAATGAAATAAATAATAAGAAAATAAAGATTGATCACTAACACTCCCTCTTAAGCTAGTGAGTGGATATCATCCATTCCAAGCTTGGTGATGATGCCTTGAAAGATTACATTAGATAATCTCTTGGTAAACATATCTGCAAGTTGATTTCTAGTAAGAAGAAAAGGAGTACAAATTAGGCCACTATCCAATTTTTCTTCGATGAAGTGGCGATTTATCTCAATATGCTAAGTGAGATCATGTTGTACCAAATTATGAGGATGTTGATGGCAAATGTATTGTTATAATAAAATTTCATTGGGCCTTCCTACTTAATTTTAAATATTTCAAAATTATTTTTAATCATAATAGCTCATATATTCCAAGTGCCATTAATCTAAACTCGGCTTCTGCACTGGATCTTGTAACCACATTTTGCTTTTTGCTTCTCTAAGTAACAAGATTTCTTTCTAGAAAGGTGCAATACTTGAGGTTGATCTCCTATCAACAATAAATCCTACAAAATCTGCATCAATATAAGCCTCAAGAGTCAATCCCTTGCCTTTTTAAAACAAAAGTCCTTTCCCTGGTGTACCCTTCAAATATTGTAATATTCTATGAACTACTCTGAGGTGTGATTCTTTTGGATCATACATAAATCAACTCACAACACTCATAGCATAGGCTATATCAAGCCCAGTATGAGACAAGAAAATAAGTTGTTTCACAAGCCTCTGATAAGAACCCTTATCAACTGATGTATCTTTAGAAGCTTCGCAAAGTCTATGATTCAACTTTGTAGGTGTTTCTACAGGTTTACATCCCAAGTTGCCTGTGTCTGTCAATAAGTCCAACACGTACTTGCGTTGGGATATGAAAATGCCCTGTTGTGAATGAGCCACTTCAAGGCTAAGAAAGTATTTCAACTTGCCCAATTCTTTGATTTCAAGCCCACTTATCAGTTTCCTTTTTAACAACTCAATCCCTTCATGGTCATTCCCTGTGACTATGATGTCATCCACATAAACCAAGAGTACAATTACTCCTCTTAAGGTTGTCTTACAAATAAAGTTTTATCACCTTGATTCTACTTATACCCCATTCAAATCATGACTTTAGAAAATCTTCTAAACCATGCTCGTGGAGATTATTTTAGCCTGTAGAGTTCCTTTTTAAGCTTACACACCATGCTTAGTTTATCTTGAGAATTTAATTCTAGGAGTATCTCTATGTAGATTTCCTCTTCTAGATCACCATGCAAAAAGGTGTTCTTGATATTGAATTGCTATAATGTCCAACCCAGATTAGTAGCTTTGGACAATAATACCTATATTGTATTCATTTTTGCAATAAGGGCAAAAGTTTCCATGTAGTCAATGCCATATGTTTAGGTATATCCTTTTGCAACAAGTCAAGTTTTGTATCTCTCCAAGGTACCATTTGAATTATATTTAGTGGTAAATACCTAACAACAGGCCACTGGTTTCTTTCCTTTTAGCAACTGCATGAGATCCTAAGTTTCATTTTTCTCAAGTGTTTGCATCTCAACCTTCATAGCATTGACCTAATTCTCATTCTTGAATGCCTCAGATAAGGTTTTGGGAATAGGAATGACATTTAGTGTATTGAGAAAGGCTTTGTGGTTAGGAGAAAGATGCATACAAGAAAGAAAGGAAGACAAAGGATATTTTGTGCAAGTTTGTGTGCCTTTGTGTAAATCAATAGGAATATCATAATCATTATGATCCATTTTACTAGTGGGTAAAGAAAGTACCTCAACCTTTTCAGAAGTAGAAGAGGGTGATTGGATTGGCTTTGGCAGAGAAGATGGTGCCTTCTTTCAAGAATATACTTATAATGGACAAGTAGGGTTTGAAGTTGTTTTTGGCTACAATGGAGCCTCAGGTGGGTTGTTTGGTGATAATTGGGGCTCAGGTAATGGTGAGGTATGAATGGGTAATGATGAGAAATCAAAAGGAAATAAGTTCTTGGACCTATTCTGAATAGAGGGATCAACAACTGTGTTGCCTTCATTGTAGAAGTAGGAATCAAATTCAGCAAATGTGATATCAGCACACATATAAAATTTCCTTATAAGAGGATGATAACATTTATAATTTTTTTGAGTGGAAGAATATCCAAGGAATACAAATTTGAGGGCTTGAGGATCAAGTTTGGTTCTATGGTGAGAATGCACATGGACAAATGCCCAACATCTAAATATTCTAGGCACAAGGTTGTTAAATGCATTAAAACTTGGAAAAAGCTGTGTGAGAACTAGTGTGGGACTTTTGAAATCAAGAACTTGAGTGGGAAGTCGATTAATAATATGAGTAGCAGTTAAAATAGCTTCCCCCCAATATTGCTTTGGAACATTTTTTTGAAGCAATAGAGCCCTTGTACTGGCCAAAAGATGGTTGTTCTTTCGTTCAACCTCTCTATTTTGTTGAGGTATATAAATGCAAGAGGATTCATATATTATTCATTTTTCATAAAAAAAAGGTAGAGAGAAATTGATTAAAAAAATCCTTTGCATTGTTAAATCGAAACCTCTGTATTCTTGTTCCAAATTGAGTTTGAATTATATGATAAAAAATAAGAAATATAATGCTGACATCAAATTTTTGTTTTCAACAAATAAATCCAAATTATTCAAGTGCAATCATCAATAAATGAAATAAACCATTGAGCTCCAAAAATATTAAAAATCGGGGTTAGGCCCCAAATATCACTATGAATTAAACTAAAGGGAACAAAAGTTCTTTTATTACCAATTGGAAATGAAGCATGTTTATGTTTAAAAAGTTCACAAGTCTCACAATGTAAAGTTTCAATTTCTAATCCTTTAAACAAAACAAGAAACATAATTTTGATAATATTAAATGATGGATGTCCAAGACAAAGATGTGAAGCTAAATCTTATCTTATTGGATTGGAAAAGACTCCAAAGGAAAAGACATATGTAACAAACTTTGGACTCTATTGCATCCATTATTTTTTTGCATGATGATACAACCAGTCCTTCTCCTTGGCAAGTCTAATCATCTTCCTTGTGCCTTGTTCCTGAAATGCACAATGAGAAGGATAAAAGTTCATAGTGCAATAGGAATTGATTGTAAGTTTCTGAATGGAAATAAGATTGGTGCAAAGTCTTGGAACATGGAGAACATTCTTAAGCATGATATTAGTATTGAAAACACATCTCCCTAGCCAGCCATAGTAGTGACCAATCCATCTACCGCAGTGATTTTTCAATTACTAGGGCAAGGAGTATATGAGAGAAAATGCTGAGAAGAATGAGTTATATGGTCAGTGGCCTTAGAGTGAATGACATAAGAGGCAAAAAAAAAACTTTATTTGAGATACTAAAGATGAAATTACAGGTAGATGAAGAGTGAGATGAAATACCTAAGAAAATCAAAGAACAAGTACCTGTGGTGGATGGAAGGATTTTCTCCAAGGTTCACAAAAGACCTCGTAACTTCTCAATCTCCTCATTACAATTGGCCACAGAAGAAGTATCCTCACTGTTGGAACTGGTGGTCGCCGTATGAGCTTGGCCGGGTCACTTATTTATGTGTGGAGGCTTACCATGGAGTTTCCAGCACTTCTCCTTAGTGTGGCGAGACTTCTTGCAATAGGTGCACCATAAGGTGTCCTTATTAAACTATTAAGGGTGTTTGGATTGTTCTTTTGTTGCATCAGTGTAACGAACGTAATTTTTGTAAAATGATGAAATGAGCCATATAAAAGCAATTCCTCTGAAATGAGCTAGATAATGTCCCAGAAAATTTAGGTAGAGTCTAGACTCCTAAAAATGATAATTCCAAGCTTAGACGGAAAGAAAAACAGAGCTAAGATGATGAAACAATTTGTGATGAAAACTAACGAAACATAATGGCATTTTCGTAAATAAGTGTAACTTTTGGAAGAAAACATAAGAGGGATTTTAAAATGGGAAATTTGAGTTTTCCAAGGTTCTTAGAGGCCCTAAAAATCATGGGAAGCCTCGGGACTGGTAAAGCCCCTCCGGTGTACATTTTCTAATAGCAGTGAGCCCAAACATTGACGGATTCGTTTGGGAAGATTTTAGCTATAATTTGAGTGATTCCAAATGCATTTTATTAAATTGGGAACCTATGTTTTATAATGGAAAAGACGGCTCTCAAAAAGGAACTAAAATGAAGCTGAAATGAAATTGCTATTACAGAAGGACAAAATTGGAATTTTGAGAAAAGTAAGTTTCTTGAATGTTCCATAAGCTTCTTGTCTCTTCTCCCTCTCATACAACATGATCCTCTCTGCTCAAAATACAAAAAAAGAAGCTCTCTCTTAGGCGCACAAGAAAAGGAGAGAAAGGAGGAAGAAAGCCAAGGAAAGAACAAGGGAGATAATTCGAAATTCTTGAGGAGAAGCAAATCAAGAAGAAAGGCTCTTGAAAGCAAGCTTGAATCCAGGGTAATTTCCTGTTTTGGTTGCTTCTTTCTTTTGCTCCTTCCTTGTGTGTATTTTGACCTAAACCAGAACCATATAGGGGAGGGATTTTTGTAACACCATAATTTCTAGCTCATTATCATGTTATATCTATGCTTCCCATTATACATCTCATGGAAGAACCAAGAAAATAGCATAAAAGTAATGAATATTTTTGCGTTGCATCGTGTATGAAAATTCCATTCGGTGTCACATGGATCATGTGAGCTCATATATCATATTCTCATATTTAATTACATGAATACAACTCAATTGAATCATCAAAAGTGGCCTACATCTCAAGAAAATCGAAGGGAAGCATGAAATATACACATATATTCTCGGCCAGATTTTGCCTCTTTTCTATCTAAATTTTGAAA
Organism: Erythrophleum ivorense; assembly: GCA_026724425.1. Taxonomy (NCBI): domain Eukaryota; kingdom Viridiplantae; phylum Streptophyta; class Magnoliopsida; order Fabales; family Fabaceae; genus Erythrophleum; species Erythrophleum ivorense. Next base: position 108,432 of record JAIUCV010000938.1, on the reverse strand, counting down.
TATCATAACTAATTCTAAAAAAATTGAAATGATGCATTATTGGTCATTATGGAAAGCTACACATGTATAATTTATGATAAAAATATGTTTCAACCATAACATCCAGCATAGAGGACGTTTGACGTTCAAAAATTTTTAGAGGTCAAGCTATCCACTGATACTATCACAAAATTCTGTAGCAAACTTTGAAAATGTCCAATTAATTTCAAAAAAATCTAATCCATGAAAATGATACTAATTTGAAAAGGTGTGGATGTTAGATATAGGAAAAAAATAACTCTAGACTAGCTCAGGCATATCCAGACCTCGAAATCTAATCAAATAGTAACAGAGGTCGGCTGGAATCCCTGATATTGGACAAAATTTTTAAAAATTCATATCTCCCTCTCTAGACTTTCAAATGAGGTTCTCCTAGTTGGTACAAGTCACTAGGAATGTCTAGTTTCTATGTATAAAATTTTGTGACAATTGAACATCATTTGGGCCTTGTGTAACATATTTTATTTTCAGACCAGTATGAACAGTGATATGACCAAAACTAAAAAATTTCCTAATTTTGAAAATTCATCAAATATTCTCTAGAGCTCCGAAAATTATATTCTTTAGCTTTTCAAAAATTACTTAACAAACTCTAATTTCATGCCAAATCTCATATCAAGAAGAGATCATTTGGACAAAAAGTGACATAGGGTTCCCTTAGGGTCAGTTTTGGCTCCATATAGGGTACCAAATTGTCCAAATGTCTTTCTTTGGGTTTTGGCACCTTTTGGGCAAGTCTAAAAGTATAATTAGGACTTATGTGAGCTACCCAAATGGTCCCAAACCTCATGCATTTCATTTTGGTCATTTCATCCACACTTATACACAATTGCATCAAGCCATCAATGAAGCTAATTTGCCATTATATACTCAATTCACATTCTAATGGCTACATAACATAGTCTCTCATTCATACATGACATATTATCATAATTACATATGTTCAAGAGGTCATAGGTCATATACAACCATAGATGACAACATTTTCTACCTTGGTGGCCTTAAAGAAGCAAATTTCATACATTTCAATGTCATACTTTCATCTCTCAAGTGATTGACTTCCATCTCCTTGCTCTCTTGGTCCACCTAGTATGTTAAAATATTGGAGAGGAGGGGATGATATTCAAAGAATCCTAATAGCTCATCTCCCATTCAATCTTACATAATGGATGCAAACAAGTCTCATAAATGCATGTATGGTCATGTTGGCATGTGCAAACATTCAAGAGACATTTTCATCATTTGAGAAAGTCATACATAGCATACAAAGACTTGTCAAGTAAGTGGATTAGCCTCACCCAATTTCTTGTAGATATTGGACTTACATCACCCATTCTTTAAGAGATTCTTGGACTCAACCATACTCTTGGGAGCCCATCTTGCTTTTAGGAGGCTCTTTGCTTTTTCTCAACCAATCCTAAAGGTTCTTGACTCATCCTCACCATGTCTAAGGTTCTTGGCCTCATCACACTCAAGCAAACCCAAGCACACATCATAAACATCATATAAAACATAATATGTCATCATAAAATCATGGCATATGAAATCATACTATCATACTTTTCATGACTTGAAAATACACATACACACATTCTAAGACAAGCTAAGCACACATCCATGCATGAGAGAAGGTGGAGTAAGCTACCTTGTACACAATCACACACTTTTTTCCTTGAATCTTCTTTCCTTGCTTCAGCCACACACACACAAAAGTGCAAGGAAGGTTTCTCTTGGCCTAGACACAATTTATGGAAGCCAATTAGGTTTATAGAATTAATTCTAAGGCCACACAACTTGCTTAAATGCTAGCTTGACCTATAAACCTCATTATGGTTCCATAATTGCACCTAATGAAGTAACACCCCTCAAATAAATTTTAGGCTCCATTCTTTCCTTTCAAATATGATTCTTGACTCCTTTTAAGCCCCTTGGAGTCATCACATAATCAAAACCAAGAGCCTAACTACATATTGCTTCTTTAGGTCATAATATGGAACATAAAGTATCAACTCACTTTCTATGAGTTCTAAATTTTTTCCAAGGCCTCCCCTTATTCTCATTCATCATATATGACTCAAAAATGGGCTTAGAAAAATATAAACTCTCCTTAGCTATACAAATCTCTTTAGGCTGAGGTTATGGAGGAAATGGGGTTTCTTGGAGTTTGCTTTATTTTCTCAAGAGAGGATGCATGTGGGGAGCCTCTTAGGGATCTTGAGAGCTCATTTAAACTCTTATTTAGGCTTAGGAATTATTATACAAAATCATATTTTACAAGGTGCAATTGAAACCTTAGAAATTGCATCTTGAAATCTAATGATTTTTTGTTAATTCCTTTTACATATTCTTAATCTCCACACTCCTTTTCCTCAGATTCATCCTTGGTTCTACCTAAAAATCAAATCCTCCTAGGGTTCCTTAGGTTAGGTGAAATGGAGAACGAGGGAACCAAAGATGACAATCATAAGAAGAGAAATTACCTTGTTTTCTTGCTTTTTTCTCACTTGAATCTTACTTTCTCCAAGCTTCTCTCTTCAAATCCGAAATTTCCCCTAAGTTTCTCCCTTAAAATAGTTTTGTAAACTTCATTTTAATCAAAGGAAACAAAGGAGAATGAAGGAGAAGAGGTTTGGATGGAAGAAAGCATGAAAAACTACCAAGAAACCATACCTTAAAGCTTGAATTTCTTCTCCTCTTCTTCTTCCCTTGGTGCACCACTCTCCTAGGGTTTTTCCTCTGATTTTGGGTAGAACAATTTGAAGCTAAATGAGGGAGAGTATGATGCGCCACCTATTTATAAGGGAGGAAGAAACACTTTTTCAAAAATTTCTATTTTGCCCTTTGTTCTTGGCATTTTTGTTTTTCCTTCATTTTAGCTCTTTTTTTAGAACCATCTTTTCTATTATGAAATTTAGGTTCCCAATTTAGTAAAATTCCTTTGGAATTACTCAAATCGGAGCTAAAAACTTCCCAAACGAATCTGTCAAAGTTCAGGTATATCGACGTTGAAAAATGTCCACCGGAGGGGTTTTAGCTGTCCTGGGACTTTTCATGGTTTTCAGGGTCTTTGAAAACCTCGGAGAACTCAAAACTTTCATTTAAAAAGCCTTTCTATGTGAATTCCAAAATTTGCTCAAAATTACGAAAATGCCATTACATTTCGTAAGTTTTTCGTAAGAAATTGTTTCTTTATTCTAACTCCATTTTTCTTTCTGTCTGAGCCTGAGATTCTCATTTTTAGAGTCTAAAATAATTCCCAAATTTTTTGGGACCTTAACTATCTCATTTCGAGGTACTTCTTTTTGTATCTGATGAATTTCGTTTGTTTACGAAGAAACCGTACGTTACATTTCTCACGTTTTCTCTGATTTTCAAAGAATCGGATGTTACATTTTCTATCTAAAAAAAAGAGAGGAACTAGGGTTTTAGACCATGAGGAAGAGGAAAATGGCAAGAAATTCCAAGAAAAACTAATAGAAATCAAGATAGAAAAGTTTAGACTTCTTTAGGGTTTTGGAAAATCTGATTTTGTGTGAGTAATTCCTTGGCTATTTAAGTATTCCCTTGAGCTCCTAAGACCTCTAGAAATTCTCCCAAGTGGCTGTCTTATCAAGGAAAAATCAAGAACTCCATGAACCTTCCTTGGTGTGTATGTCTCAGCCAAGCTAGGATAATTAAGCTAGAGAGTGTTTTAATTTATTCTAGCCTTGGTTTTGGACTTCATATGATGTTAGAAGATGGGAGAAACCATTGAGAAAAATTTAGGAGCCATGGATTGGGAGATGAGACAATGGTGTCCATAATGGTGCTTTGTGAAACAACTTGATTCTAAACTTGTGTAAATGATTGTGTGATGGCTCCAAGGACTTTGAATGAGGCCGAGGAGCCTAGAAATGGAAAGAAATGGGAGCCTAGAGCTTGAATTGTGAAGGTTGCTTCAATAGGCCATTTATGGAACCATTATGCCACTTATGGAACCAAGTGTGTGTGTAAAAGTGAGTTTAATGTCTTGGCTTGTTTCAAGTGTGTAATTATATGTTGTTTATGGTATTTAGGTCAAGAGAACACCAACCCACTTAGGTGTGCTTGTGAGGCCGAAAAGAGGGAAGAATAAGACAAGTAAAGCTTGCATCAAGTTAAAGGTAGCTCTCCACCTCATTCTCCTTGCATTCTTGAGTGCATATGTGTGTCATTGTATGCTTGTGTATGTTCTTGTGACTTGATAACATGCCACTTGATGTCTTAACATTACATTGGTACCAATGTGTCTCATTGAATGGCTTTGGTTGTAGAAATAGCTCATAAGGGTGAGGTGATGCTAAAATTCCCTTAATGAAGGTGAGGAGATGTCAAAAGTCTCATAGAATGGGTGAGACAATGCCAAAAGTCTCTTGGAAGGGTGAAGCAAAGTCAAAAGTCCCTAGACCAAGAGTGAGACAAATCCAAAAATCCTAAAAATAGGGTGAGGTAAAACCAAAAGTCCCTAAAGTATGTTCTTGGCTGAATGTGAATAAATGGCATGGAAAGTGTGACCTTGCATACTTTATAGTTGTTAAACCTTCCATACCTATGCTTTGATGTGTATATGCCACGAATGTGTGTGTGAATGAGTGTGTGAACTATTGAAATTCTAGGAATCTCACTCCCCTTCCCTCCATTATCTTGAAATGCCTAAGTGATGTTCAAAAAGTAAGGAGTGTAAGCCAAAGACCTTGAGAGATTGCATTTTGTCTATTATGTAACCTTATTTGTAGTTGGATGTCAAAGTGAGCTTGTACATATTATTTTTGTGATGTAAGACCATGAGCTAATATAAAATGATGGATGGATACTATATATACTTTATGTAGCCCTAAATTAATGAAATCATGGAATTTGCCTCGTGTGGTTATGGTTAAATGTGTATTGGATGTAGAGTGGCCAAATTAAGATGCATGAGGTTTAGGACCACTTGGGCTATTTACACAATTCATATTCATGCTTTTAAACTTGCCCAAGAGGTGCCAAACATTAAAGGAGGCCATTTGGACATATTTGGTATCTCATATGGAGCAAAATTGACCATATTGTGAGGCTATGTCACTTTCTATCTAAATGAGCTCTTCTTGGTCTAAAATTTGGCATACATCTAGAGCTTATTGAGATCTTTTTCAAAAGCTAAAGTGGGTATTATTTGGAGGTCTAAAAAATATTTGGCAAATTTTTGAATATGGCAAATTTTCTAGTTTTGGTCAGTGCACTGTTCATCTAGTTCGAAATTTGTTCTCTGTCATTCACGGGGAAAATGATGTCCAATTGCCACAAAATTTTACAGAGAGAAAATAAACCTTTCCAATGACTCGTTCCAATTGAAAGCACCTCATTTGGATGTCTAAAGAGGGAGATATAAATTTTTGAAGTTGCTATTCTATTCTAGGTGCACCTTCAGACCCATGGTAATATTTGATCGATTTTATAGATTTGAATGCTTTTGGATTGATTTGGAACTATTTTTTCCCTCTAGTTAACATCTGTATCTTTCCAAATTGGTATAGATTACATATATTGGATTTTTTTGGAATTAATTACAAATTTCCAAAATTTATATCAGTAATCTTTATCAGTGTCAGAAGGAAGCCAGACCTTCCTACATTTTCTATTATCAAAAGTGGTCCACATGGGATTTTCATGGCTGAAAATTATTTTTAATCTAAATTTCACATCCACAGATTTCCAAAAAGCTATCTTTTGTCTGATATTGATTTTTCTAGAATTAGTTATGATTTTTCAAAGTTGCCTTAAATTCTACCACCCTAGAACTCGTGGCAAAACATGATTATTTTGGGTTTTTATTCTTGATCCATGGTTTGTGCTAAGTTTTGAGAATGCTATGATTTATATGGATGGAAAATAATTAGAGAATATTGTTGGTGAGTTCATGGAGTCTCGAAGATGCAAAATGAAAAATTTATCCGTTACGCAACGCAATTTAATTCATTGTTTTAAGATTTCCTTGAAGAATTGTATAATCCCACTTGCATATAAGAGGATCAATGTTAGAAATAATATGGTATTATAATCAAAATATGGCCTGGAATGTTTGGAAAGTAGAGCAGAACTCTCGAATTGTAGGGTATCAAGCATGACACTACGTCTACCTTCCTCAACCATGATAAGAGCAATAGCCTTATTCAAGGATGGTAACTCCTCCTATCCTAGTATCTGAACCCTAACAACATTGAAGTCAACATTGAGACTAGTAAGGAATTTATAAATCCTATCTTTCTCTATAAGATGCTTAAGAATAATGGCATCATAAGTATATTTCATCTGAATACATTAGTAGTGATCCAGTTCTTGCCAAAGACTTTTTAGGAGATTAGAATATGCAATGATCGACAAGGATCCTTGTTTGGTATGGGTAATTTTCATCTTGATATCATAAATTTATGTTGCATCTTGAACTTTGGAGTAGGTTTGTTAAACAACCTCCCATATCTCAAACCGAATGTAGGAATATACAGGTATCACTAATATCAGGGAATATAAAAAAAAGTAACCAAGTCATGATTATGGAGTCTTCTTTATCCGAAGCAAGAAATTTGGGATCGTCAGGTTTTAGACCAGTACCAAGCAAATGGCTAAGCATGCCTCGACCCTTCAATAAGGTATAAACCAATTGAGACCACTTTAAGTAGTTCTTGCTATTCAACCAATATGTCATAGGAATGTGTTGCACTCTGTAAGACCAGAGGAGTTGCCCATGGTTGAATCAGAAGGGCGGTTAGTGAAAGTAGACTCAAACATGGTCTAGAACACAAGGGAATAGCAAACTCTATGGAACAAAGGAATAAACAACAACCAACTAGTGTTAAAGAACCCACACAAAAGGAGAATGAGTACACACAGACCCAAAAAGGACCGAACAACACTAGGGACAAATGAGGCAAGGTGAGGCAACCAGATTTGGAAAAAGTGGTGGTTGGAAAGAAGGTACATGCACCTGTACATGCCAACACATGAGAGATGCTCTAGAAAACTTATGGTGGCATGTGGTGGTGCATTAAAAGGCTAAACAGGGTCCGGTCACTAGGAAAAGGCTGGTTGGCATGGTCTGAGTGCTCTAGTGGTGGTAAGGTTGGGTGGGTGTGCACAAAACACAAAGAGGTAGTAATATTGAAGGTTTCATTAAAAACAAATAGCAAGGAATGCTTGAAAAAGAAGGGTAGATGTCCTAGAAACTCTAAGACTCTAATACCATGACACAAATTAAGAAATTCTTGTGTGTATTACTTGATCAAAGTACAAGGGTATTTATACAGAAAGAATGAAGCTATTATAAGAAAAAAAATTATTCTAGGACACAAAATCAAAAATAAAATTCCATCAAATATCTATCAATTAGGAAACTAATTCCTAAGGTTAACTTTCTAATATAATTACAAGGATAATTACAAAATCACAATAATTAATAATAAAGAAATAAATAATATGGAAATAAAGACTGATCGCTAACAAGCCAATAGATTGAAGTTAAAGTTATAGAAAGTTGAGGGAGTTAAAGTTTCAATAGTAAATGGACAAAAATTAGTTGTTGACAAGAAGTGTGTTCAATTAGAATGGACCATGTAGGGGGAGGTATTCAAAATTGATTTCTTGGTGATGTAGTTAGGGGGATATAATATAGTCTTAGGAGTTCAATGGCTTTCTACTATAAGGAAGATTAAATGGAAATTGAAGCAAAAGATCATGAATTTTATGTTGAATGGTAGATTTCATGAAATTACAAGGGCCACATCAATTAGGGTTGGAGTTGAAGAACATGTTTTACAAGGAAGGCACTGGCAACTCCACAAATCTTCCTAATTTAGATCACGCATTCTAAGGAGAAGGGACTAATGTTGACTAAAGAAATGAAGGAAGTTGAAAAATAGTAGTAGGAATTGGAAGCAATTTTGACAAAATTTGAAGAACCTAAGCCACTCCCACCTTTGAAACCATTTGACCATCCCATCTACTTGGAGGACCAGTCAATAAGTTCAAAACCATAGAGGTATGGTCTTGTCTAGAAAACAAAAATTGAATTCAAGTTTAGCAAATGTTGAAAAAATAGAATAATAAAGGATAGTAGTAGTGCCTTTGCTTCCCCTGTGGCGCTAGTAAAAAAGAAGATAGGCCAAGGCAATTTTGTATTGACTATAGAAGGTTGCATGATCAAATAATAAAGAACAAATTCCCTATACCCATTATAGAAGAATTACATTATGAGTTATATGGAGCCAAGTTCTTTCTTAAGCTAGATTTGAGGGTTGGGTATCACCAAATCTAAATGAAGACTAAACACATCCATAAAACAATCTTTCATATCCATGAAGGCCTTTATGAAATCTTAGTGATGCCATTTGAGCTCACTGATGCTCCAACAACCTTTCAAGGGCTAATAAATGTTGTTTTTAAGCCATTTTTTAGGAGGTTTATACTAGTACTTTTTAATGACATACTAGTGCATAGTATAGATTGTGAGACATGCTTACAACACTTATAGGTTACATTAGAAACACTAAGGTAGAACACTTTGTTTGCTAAGAGAAGTAATGTACCTTTGGAGCCACTCAAGTAGATTTTTTTAAGGCAATTTGTTCCTACCAAAAGTGTTAAAGTTGATTTAAAAAAGATAGAAGCCTCATGGCCTACACCATCTTCTATTAAAGCTTTAAGGGGTTTTCTTGGACTCAAGTTACTATAAAAGATTTGTGAAGAACTATGGGAGTTTGAGTAAGCCTCTAATATGTTGAAGAAGAATGAAAGTTTTGTTTAGAGTTCAAAAGCAAACAATGCTTTCCAAGAACTTAAGGCAACTACGACATATACTTTAATTTTGTCTCTTCCTAATTTTGAGAAAAAGTTTGTACTTGAAACAGATGCATTAAACATTGGCATAGGGGCATTATCATCTTAACAAGGGCATACTATAGCTTTTGCAAGCAACATTCTCTGCCCAAGTAAGAGAAACTTATTTACCTATGAAAAGGAACTAATGGCCATTGTCTTTGTAATTAAACAATGGAAATTATACCTTCAAGGATAGAAATTTATCATCAAAATAGGCCATTTATCGCTTAGATACTTGCTAGAACAGAAGACACTTTCTTTAGAATAGTACAAATGCATGCACAAAATTTGGGGTCTTAGCTATGAAATTATTTATCGCAGAGGAAAAGTAATGGAGTTGCAATGCTCTTTCTCAAATAGAGCATCCACAACTAGCTGGCTCTTCCTAACTCAACTTTTGCACTACTCCTTGTAACAACTAGCTGTTTCTTGCTTTTCCATGTAATTAGATTGCCTCACACAATGGTGCAATACCTAGATATAGACCATCTATCTATCAGTAAGCTTGCCTAGTCTGTATCATTGTATATTTCAATGCCACTGTGTCTCCCTTTTTTGAATGAACAGGCCTTTACTGGGTATCATTTTCAAATACCTCCAAATTCTATAAACTCCCTCCATATTATCTTTAGTTGGCTTGTTCATAAACTAATTAGTCACAAATTGAAGTTAGGACATGTATGAGAACTGGAAATCAACTTAACTACCAACTTTTGGTATCTTTCAATATCTATCAGTATACCTTCCTTCTTAAGACACAACATGTAGTTGACTTCCCTTGGGGTGTCTGCTACTTTGCAACCAGCATGCTGAACCTTCTAAAAAATCTACAATATATTTTTTTTGAGAGATAGTAACACCCTTTCTTTTCCTTGCTATCTCCATACCTAAGAAACACTTAGGTATCTAATAGAAAATGAAAAAAGAATAGAAAAACTATTATTAATTATTTATAAATTATGGATTAAAAATAAATATGAGAAACTATATTTTATTGAGATTAGAATTAGGATTAGTTATTTTTTTAGGCTTTAATAATTATCTTTTTGTTAGTTTTTAATTATTTTTAAGATTAGGCATTTGACTTTCAATAGAATTAGGATTTTATATATTTATCTTTTATTATTAGAAGTTATCTTTCATTAGGATTAGGATTTTATAAATATAAGTCTTTGCAATTGTATTTGGAACCTAGCCTTTGATTGATAATAAAGTATTTTCAAAATATCTACATCTTTTCCTCTCTTCTTCCTTTTCCCCCTTTATTTCTTCCATATCCCTCTTCTTTCTTCTATCTTCTCCTCCTTTTCTCCCTTGTCCTACATCAATTAGAGTAAGGTTGCAATTCCAAATTGCTTCTCTTGTTTCCTTTCAACTTCCTTTTTTTTTTTTTTCATTTTTCATCATTTCCAACCATTTTTTTCATCCCTTTCAAACTTAGATCTCAAAAGTCATTATTTGAGAGTATTATAGGGGTAATATCACTAATTTTGGCTTTCTAAATTGCTATGTTAAGGTCTACAATAGAACAAAATATCCAAGTTATTCAATATAGTCTAAACAACTTCAAAAAAAGTTTAGATCATCGTTTGATAAACTTAGTAGTGCTATCAATCAACTTTGTATATAAGTTACTGGCAAAAACTTAGAAAAACTAAAGGCAGAAGAAAAATGTTGTCTAGAGCTTAAAGTATTAGATGAAGATATCTTAATTGAATCTAATGTTATTATTGTGGAACCCTTTCATTGCCCATCAGACATTGATAATGATGGTTCCATCATAGGGTTTGAAGAACAAGTAGAAGTAAATCAGGGATGTGAAGAAATCAATTTTGATAAGCAGTTTGAAGTACAACCAAAAATTGTAAAATGTTGTGTTCAAATTCAGTTAGTTCAATTGCTTCACTCGATCGACTTTGTCATTCCCAATGTATTGTTGAATCCAAAACTGTCTTGGTTATCATATTTTAAATTAGTGGTGTTCATCCTACTTAAGACTCCAAAATGGATCATTTTAATGCTTTTCTATTTTAAAACTCAAGGATGAGTTTTCTCCAACCAAGGGAGAATAATGGAGAATGAGAAAAAAATAGAAAAGCTATTATTAATTATTTGTAAATTATGGATTAAAAATAAATATAAGAAATAATATTTTATTGAGATTATAATTAGGATTAGTTATCTTTTTGGTAGGCTTTAATAATTATCTTTTTATTAGTTTTTAATTATTTTTAAGATTAGGCATTTGCCTTTCAATAGGATTAGGATTTTATATATTTATCTTTTATTATTAGAAGTTATCTTTCATTAGGATTATGATTAAGGTTCTATAAATATAAGTCTTTGCAATTGTATTTGGAACCTAGCCTTTGATTGATAATAAAGTATTTTTCAGAATATCTGCATTTCCCCCTCTTTTCTTCCTCTTCCCCTTTTATTTCTTTTACATCCCCCTCCTTTCTTCTATCTTTTCCCTCTTTTCTCCCTTGTCCTACATCAGTAGCTTAAATCTTTTATGTCAAATTTAGTAGCAAGTGAGCTCTTGAGTATGATTATCTCTTCCTCATAGCCCCTTGTGACAACAATGTCATCCACATATACTATTAATGTCACAATTCTCCTATTAGATCAGCTTTAAAGAATAATGTATAATCATTTTGACACTGAACGTAACCAAATCCTCTAACTATATTAGTGAACCTTTCAAATTATGCCCTTGGTAACTGCTTTAAACCATATAAGGACTTATAAAGCTTACACACAGTGTATGGATTACTTTTAGATTCAAGTCTTAGTGGGACCTCGACATATATTTCTCCCTCTAGGTTACCATTTAGGAAGGCATTTTTCATGTCTAGCTAATGGAAGGGCCAATCTAAATTAGCTACAAGAGATAACAATTTTTTAATGGAGTTAAATTTAGCAATAGAAGCGAACATCTCCTGGTAATCAATACCATGACTTTAAGTAAAAACCTTAGCCACTAGCCTACCTTTATACCTGTTGATGCTTCCATCTAAATTGTATTTAATTGTAAATTCCTACTTACATCCTATGGATTTCTTTCCTAATGGGAGCTTAGTCATATCACAATTTTTATTCTTCTTGAGTGCACTTAATTCTTCATTGACAGCTTGCCTCCATCCTTGTTTTGTATTGCCTCAGTGAATGTTCTTGGTAGTTTCTCATTGGAAACATCAATCATGAATGCAAAAAGACTTTTGGACAATTTATCATAACAAATAAAATGATTAATAAGATATTGAATGCATGATCTTACTCTCTTTCTTAAGGCAATGGGTACTTTTAAATCACCTTTGTTCTCAACATTTGACATAAGGAAGGATATAGGATCTTGCATAGGGTACATGCCTTGTTCATCTCTTTTATTCTATTTTCCAACCACTAAATAGTGTTCCCTTCTCAAGTACTTTTTACAACTAGCATCTCGTATGGCATTTTTTAAAGCATTGAGTTGGGCATCAATGGTGTCCATATCAGGTTTAGTACCATGTGGGGTTATAAGCTACTGTATGGGCTCTTATATGGGCTGTTGTATAGGAATGGGCTGTACAAGTTGTATGGGATTGCCATCATTCTGAAACTCCCATTCTTTGGTGATTCCACTCTCCCCCTAAATGGGTGTTTGCCTATAGAAAGAGGTGTTCTAAAAAAATTTACATCTATGGTAATAAAAAGATTTTCCAATTGGGGTAAGTAATACTTATAGCATTTTTTGAGTAGTTCACCAAAGGATCTACATTTAATGGATCTAGGATCAAGTTTTCCCCCCATGATTATTACGAAGAAAATAGGGACACCCAAATATCTTTTAAGGAATTGTGCTCAAGGTTGAAGAGTCATGGTGAATTTGAAGTTGTTTTTGTTGAGGAGAGTGAAAGTCTAAAGTTTTAGAGGGCATTCTATTAATAAGGTATATGATTGTCATGACTACTTCTCCTAAAAAATATTTAGGCATATTTCTAGTAATTAGGAGGGAATGGGTAAATTTTGCCTATTTTTTCTCTTAGCCATTTCATTTTGTTGAGAAGCATATGTACAAGAACTTTGTGGTGTATAATCCCTTATTTTTTCATATATTGTCCTAGAATAGAGTTAAAGTAATCTTTGCATTAGCAGTTCTAAGAATTTTAATGCTTATCTTGAATTGATTTTGAATAAATTTATGGAAAATTTTGAAGATTTTTGCAACCTCATATTTCTCTTTTAGGAGAAATAGCCAAGTTAATTGTGTATGGTCATCAATAAAAAGTACAACCCACCTTAGTCCGCTAACATTTTTCACATGTGAGGCTCTCCATATATCACTAAGCACAAGGTGGAAAGGTTGAGTTGCTCCAATGATGGAAAGACACTAGATGACCTAGTTGCAACGCCTACAATGTGAGCCTAAAATAAACTCATTGTTCCAAACGAGATCATGGTTATGATACCATGTAAGAATAGAACAAAAAGAGATGAAAGGAGCAGAAAAAAATTTGGTTTATTACTTCTACTTTGAACAATCACTGTATGTATATATAGAATGAACAAAACCCAAGTTCCACCCCTAATAGGAGTTAACTATCTAATGCCTATAAAATAGAAAAAATAATCCTAAAGCAACAAAAAAAAAGGCTGATAAAACAATCCCAAAAATAGAAGACAAAAAATATGACAATGAAAGCTTCCATAAAAGGTGCGTTAGTTGAAGCTTGATGCTCTTACTATGGCTCATCTACTATATCACGTGTATCACCAACACTCCTTATAGTTATAAATAAGGAAATATCTTGTAAAGAGAAAGTTGAATAAAAATTTCTCTTCGATAGTTCTCTTTTCCTATTGTATGGTATCACCCCTACTAATATACATTAAAACAACATAGAAAGCCCAGTCAATGCAACACTAGAGTACAACAGGTTATTGATATTGATATTGAAATATAGTCACTTCCTTAGGCAAAAGAGTATAACCATAGAGAGTACAAAGCAGCTATAAAATAGCAATGGGAACACTGATTCTGTATTAAATAAGAGGAATAAAAGTACTACCGCTTACACATATGCCTAGGGCTAATACCAACCAAAACACAGCACAATACAATACACACATCAAGTACAACAACAGAAGAAAAGAAGGCAAGAAGAAGCAAATAGATGCTGGCTTCCTTCATCTCAGGTTGATCTTCACTCAAAGTACCCTTCCAACGACCTCTAACTAGTCCCTCCTACTCTTGCAGCATGAATTCTTCCTCTTTTTTCCCTTTTCCACTGACACCTCTAGCATATACCTTGGTACAATTAGTCTTATTCATAGCCCAATCAATCTTGTCTCTACCTTTTGGTCACTTGTTATAGGTTTTTATGATAGAAGTAGGCTGACAACACTGAGTAATCCCATCAACATCTTAAGATTATAATAAAAATATTTGTGAGTCTTCACTTAATATCTTAAGCTTGAGTTGAAATAGTTCTGGACACAACTAATGTGAGACTCACATGGTCTAACTAAATAAAGAAGAAAGATAAACTTATGCTACTTTAACAAAACCTATAAAAGAAACATTTCTTTGTAAAAAAAATTCAAAAAATCATACATGAACTTACTTTACAAAATTTAGCACAATTTAGTACAATATTGTGAGATCACAATGGGTTATATTATATTCCACATGTTGAGAAGTGTCATCCATTCTATCTCTGAGTCATTTGCCAAAATTAAACAATACATGATCATTATTAACCATTTATAAATGAAACAAGACCCTATGAAACATATGCATATGGGACACCATTATGTCCTATGTTTCAACTCTAGTCATTTTAATTGATTAGCTTAAGACTATGGATATATAGATGTTCAAAGAAACTATTTCACAAAGGTATATTGTATCATTTCACTACAATCTTTGTTTATGGACCAAAACAGATTGTAATTAATAACATAATGCATGTAAGCCTATAGTGGAGCATCCAATTTTAAGTTATGCACAATTCCAAAAGTAAATCCCTCCCACCAAGTCCGTTCATCTTAGTTTTGCACTTTCATATTTGATGACTTTAAATTCCTCTACCTTTTCTATTTAAGTAGTGCAAAATCAAGTTGACCTTTGCAATAGGAGTTTGTAACCGCAATAGTATGCATATTGATAAACAATTATATATACATCAAGGTGAACAAATGATTAAAATGCAGAGATTTACCTTTATCAGCTTTAGTAAATTAAGACAAGCTATAGCTTTCTGATGATCAAGCCTTGCAATGAGCAAGGGTGTCAAACCATTTACAGCCAATGTGGTATTGATCTGTGTAGATTTTTTGCAACAAAGTACCATGATCACACAAATTAAAATGAAAATATAATAGCAAAGAAGGAAAGGAAGGAGATAAAAAAGGAAGATAAGGATACAAAATTATTTCCTAATGGCTATATGCTCACATCAAATAATACATAGCAAAGATATCTAGGTATTGTTGCTTTAGGAACCAAATATTAAAGATTGTTTCATATGCCATGCTCAACGACATCCTAACCCTCTTCGCTTTACCATATCACTAGAAATTTGCATAAAAAATATATTATTCCTACTAAATTCTGCTAGTATCACTTGAAAGTGTCTCCAAATTTCAACTCTTCTCATTGTAGTCATTTCCTTTTTTGAGAAGCTCTAGAACCAAGTCACTTAATAGTTAAGAATCCTAGCCTTAACAAAAAAAATGCACCTTTTATAACAAATCCATCTATGCTTTATCATACTTTTCTATAATATTACACCCTAAAATGGAACTCGAGGGCTCTGAAGTTGATGGCATAATCTATCTCTTCTTAAGCATATCTTATAAATCTAATTTCCCAAAGGATTAGTAATGAAAACTTCATATAAAAGTAACTTTTTCTAATTATCAGCTGAAGCAGAATAGAGGTAAGGGAATTTTGATTCCTTATATTTTATGTGAGAAGATCGAATACATATATATAGGATAGATGGTTCAAATTGGAATCACATCTTATCCCACTAAGTCAGCAATAGACAACTAGAAAATAAATCCCTCCTAACCAGTAAACAATAAAAAGAAAGAATACTGAAAGTTGACCAAAAACATATAGAATATTTTGACATAAAGACTTTTAAATGAAAATAAACACAACTTTTGTTAAGGTTGTCAAACTTGGATCTAACAATAGCTTTTGTTAAAAGGTCAGCAACTTGAGAATGAGCAAGAACATAAGTTAACTAAAGTACTCTTGAATCACTCTTCTGCATGAAGAGGTGTTTATCAATCTTCATATGTTTCATCCTATCATAGTGAATAGGATTTTTTGCAATTCCAATAGTGCCCGTGTTGTCACATTACACCTTCATAGGAGTGTCAATCTTGATTTTCAACTTGTCAACAAGTTTTTTAATCCAGATCCTTTCACAAATATCAAGATCAAGTGCTTTAAATTCTGCTTCAGCGTTGCTCTTAGCCACCATTGGTTTTTTTTTTTCACCTCTCCTAGGAACTAAGTTAGCCCACACATAAGTACAATAACTAGTAGTGAATCTTCAATCAGACTAACCCAGTCTAACCAGCATTAGAAAGGACTTTAAATCTTCTATGGTTTCCTTTTCAAAACACAAACCTTTGCCAAGTGTCATCTTCACATATCCTACTATTTTATACATAGTTTCTAAATGTTCCTCATTTGGTTTGTTCATAAATTGGCTTACTACACTAACTAGGAAGCTCATATCAGGATGTGTATGAGATATAAATTAGTTTACACACAAGTCATTAATACATTCTATTGTCAACCATAGCACTTTCTTGCTTGAGTCCCAATTTGTAGTGGTTTCCATTAGAGTGTTTGCTAGCTTACACTCTAACATCCTTGTCTCCTTCAAAATGTATCTCAAATATCCTAAATCTTTTGCCACAAATTCAGTGGTAAAAAACTTCTTCAATTTCACAATTTTATCAAGTAAATCTCTTGTTCTGACAATGTCATCCATGTACACAATTAAAATTGCTAACAATCCATCTGAATCAGATTTAACAAATAAATATGATTAGTTTGGAATTGTAAATAACCATAGCTTCTAACCATAAGAGTGAACCTTTCAAACTAGACCTGAGGTCACTCTTTCAACCTATAGTGAGTTGTGGAGCCCACACACCTTATTGAAATTCTATTCAATCTCAAATCTCCATGTACACCTCCTATTCGAAATCATCATTTAAGAAGGCATTCTTCACATCAAGTTAATAAAGAGGCCTATTTAAATTCGTAGCTATAAAGAGCAATACTTCAATGGTGTTGAACTTCGCAAATAGGGTAAATGTTTCTTGACAATCAATATTCAATGCCAAGGGTCTGAGTGAACTGTCACACCATATTATCTATAGCATCAATTTCCTTTATCAAAGTAGAATTACACAATTAGTAAAGAAATCCCAAAAAATATGCATTAAAACCATGACTTTAATGGCGTTACGTAGGGGTTAAAAATTCAAATTTCGATCCATGGGCCCCAGAAACTTACCAAAAATATTGTCTAATTATTTTCCATTCATAAAAATCATAAACATCTCATAACTTCACATGAACCACAGATCAAGAACCAAAATTCACAAATTTTCATGTTTTGCCTCAGGTTCCAGGGTGGCAGATTTTAAGGCAATTTTGAAAAATCATAACTAAATCTAAAAAAATAGAAATTAAGAAAACCATAGCTTTTTGGAAAGCTCTAGATGTTAAATTCACACTCAAAATAATTTCCAACCATGAAAATCTCATTTGGGCCATGTTTGACAATAGAAAAGGCATTGATGTTAGACTGCCCAAAATACTGATACAACTTACTGATGTAAATTTTGAAACTTTATAATTAATTCCAAAAAAATCCAATTCATGCAAACTATACAATTTGGAAAGGTGTGGATGTTAACTAGAGGAAAAAAATAGATCCAGATCTATCCAAGAGCATTCAGACCCCGAAAATCAATGGAATAGTATTGGAAGTCTAACTGGACACTTGGAATAGAATAGAAACTTCAAAAATTAATATTTTCCTCTTTAGACATCCAATCAAGGTACTTTTAGTTGGCACAGATCATTAGGAAGGTTTACTTTCCCCCTGTAAAATTTTACAGCAATTGGACATCGTTTGCCCTATGAATGATAGAGTTTCATTTCGGGCTATATGAACAATAACACAGACCAAAACCATAAAAATTCTTAACTTCAAAAATTTGTCAAAAATTTCATAGACTTCCAAATATTCTGTATTGTAGCTTCTCAAAAATCTCTCAATAAGTTTTAGATGCATAACAAGCTTTAGACCAAGAAGAGTTCATTTTGATAAAAAATGACAGCTTCACAAATTTGCCAATTTTGGTTCCCATAATGCATCAACTTACTTCAAATGGCTTCTAATATGGTTTGGCACCTCTTGGACAAGTTTAAAAGTATGAATATGACTTGTAGGCACTGCCCAAGTGGTCCCAAATACCATACATCTCAATTTGGCTATCCCACATCCATTCATACACTAATGCACATAAGCCACCAAAGAGTCAATTTACATATTTACATTACTTTGGTGCCATCAAAGGTTCATACAACAGTGATACATAATATTACATTTGCTCAATGGTTTACAACTCAAAAATAATATGTACAAGTTCACTTTGACATTCCATTACAAGTAAGACTACATATTGGCAAAAGCATAGCTTCTTAAGACCCTTGGCTTGCATTTCTTAGTTCTTGAACACCACCTAGACATTTTAAGATGGAAGAGGGAAGAGGAATGAGATTCATGGAATCTCAATAGCTCACACATCTATTCACGCACACATTCAAGGCATATACACATCAAAGCACAAGTATGGAAAGTTTGGTAATCATAAAGTATGCAAAGTCACAAATTCCATGCCACTAAAATCACATTCAAGTCAAGAATATGTTTTAGGGACTTTTGGTCTTGCCTCACCCCATTTCTAGGACTTTTAGATTTGTCTCACCCTTGGCCTAGGGACTTTTGACTTAGCCTTACCTATTCAAAAGACTTTTGGCTTTGTCTCACTCATGTCATGGACTTTTGGCATCTCCTCACCTTCATTAAGAGACTTTTGGCATCACCTCACCCTTATGAGCCATTCCACAACCAAAGCTATTCAAGAAGATACATTGGCACCAATGCAATATCAAGACATCAAGTGGCATGTTCTCAATTCATAAGAGTACATATGAGCACACAATAACATATATATGCAACCAAGAATGCAAAAGAATAAGGTGGAAAGCTACCTTGAACTTTATGTAAGCTTTTCTTTACTTTACTCCTTCCCCTTTTTAGCCTCACAAGTACACCTAGGTAGGTTGGTGTTCTCTTGGCCTAACCACTATAAATAACACAATTACATACTTGAAGCAAGCCAAAATACCAAATTCATTATTAAACACACACTTGATTCTATAGGTGGCATAATGGTTTTATAAATGGCCTATTGAAGCAACCTTCACAATTCAAGTTCTAGGCTCCCTTCTCTTTTCATTTCTAGGCCTTTTATCATCATTCAAAGTCATTGGAGCCATCACACATTCATTTGCACAAGCTTACATATAAGTTGCTTCATAAGGCACCATTATGGATACCATTGTCCCATCTTCCAATCCATGGCTCCTAAATTTTTTCCAATGGTTCCTCCCATCTTCTAACATCATATGAAGTCCCAAACCAAGGATAAAACAAATTAAAACATCATCTAGCCTTATGCTCTTGCGTTGGCTGAACCATGCACATAAAAGGAGGTTCATGGAGCTTTTGATTTTTCCTTAATGGGAGAGCCACTTGGGAGGCTTTATAGAGGTCTTAGGAGCTTAATGGAACACTTAAATAGCCTAGGAAATTCATGTATTGAATCAGATTTTATAAAACTCTAAAGAATCCTACACTAACTTGATTTTCATTAGTTTTTCTTGCAATTTCTTGGCATATTCCACTTCCTCATGGTCTAAAACCCTAATTCTTCTCTTGTTTTTGGACAGAAAATCCCTCCCCCATATGGTTCTGTTCTTGGCCAAATATGGGACAAAGGAAGAGCAAGGGAAGGAAGCAACCAAAATAAGAGTTTAACTTAGATTCAAACTTAGTTTCAAGAATTTTTCTTCTTGGTTTGCTTCTTCTCAAGTAATTTGAACTGCTCCCCCTTGTTACAGAACCAATCCATTCAAATAAACCAAAGAAAGAGAGCTAAGAAGGAGAGGAACAAGATTAGAAGACAGAGAAATTCTATGAAATTCCCCACCTTTTTCTTGGTTTCTTCCTCCTTTCTCTCCTCCTCTTGTGCACCTAAGAGAGAGCTTCCTTTTTCTATTTTTGGGCAGAGAGGGTTGACCTAAATGAGGGGAGGAAGAGTCATGAAGCTTATGGAAAATTCAAGAAACTAGCTTTTTCAAAAATTCTAATTTTGTCCTTCCGTAATAATAATTTCATTTCGGCTTCATTTTAGCTCCTTTTTTAGAACCTTCTTTTCCATTATAAAATTTAGGTACCCAATTTAATAAAATACCTTTGAAATCACTCAAATTGGAGCTAAAAGCTTCCCGAACGAATCCGTCAAAGTTTGGGTTCACCATCATTGGAAAATGTATATTGGATGGGCTTTATCGGTCCTGGGGCTTACCATAATTTTTAGGGCCTCTGAGAACCCTGAGCAACTCAAATTTTCCATTTGAAAAGCCCTTCTATGAGTTTTTCCAAAATTTGTACATATTTACGAAAATGCTATTACGTTTTGTTAGTTTTCGTCCCAATTCTGTCTTACCATCTTAGCTCCATTTTTCTTTTTGTTTAAGTTTGAAATTATTATTTTTAGGAGCCTAGGATACTGCCCAAATTTTTTGGGATATTATCTAGCTCATTTCAAGGGACTTGCTTTTATATGGCTCATTTCGTTATTTTACGAAAATCACCGTTTGTTACATGAACCGTTTGGCAACAACATTGCCTTATGGTGATTAATGCTACCATTTGGATTGTATTTCATGGTAAAGATCTGTAACATCCAATCCCTCCATAAACATGAGAAATGCAAAACATGAGAAACACGATGTTCGGTTTCTCCGTAAACGTAAAAAATGGGTCAAATATAAAAGGAAGTCCTCGGAATAAAAAGAATTGAGGCCAACTAAAATTATGATAAAATTTTGAATATTAGAAAATGAAGATTTGAGGTTTGAGATGCCCGAAAACCATAGCCAGAAGAGCTCAGAAAATTTGCCGAAGAAAGTAGGGGTATTTTTGTAATTTTTGGAAAATTTTGAAATCTCATAGGAGGGCTTTTTAAATGGAAAATTTGAGCTTTTCGGGGTTCTCAGAAGCCTTAAAAATCATGGGAACCCCTAGAACAGTTGAAACCCCTCCAGTGAGCGATTTCGGCAAAGGTTGACCAAAACTTTGACTGAATGGTTCAGAATGAGAAATAGAGCACCATATGTGAAGGCGTAAGGAGTTGAACCCGAGAGTAATTGGTCGCAATGTGAGGGAATTTAGCCACGATGAAGGTGCTCTATTTCTCATATTCACCTAGAAACCTTAGTTTCTCTTAAGGTAATGCTAAGGAATGATCTAGAAACACTTGTAGGAGGATTTTATGAGTTGGAATTGATGGATGGAAGAATCAAAGGCTCCTCATTGATAATTAAATTCACTTGCACATTTGAATAATTGTGGTTGTCTAGCTAATGACCCTAACAACATTAAGGTTTCAAATTTCCTCACTTTTTCCCTATGTAATTAATCTTAATGACTTTAAACCTTGATTTATGATTATTAATCACGTACTTAACCTTAATTATGATGATTAGAAGTTAGGGTCGTCACAGGGAAAATGAGAGTGGTCCCAATGCAACGAACCTATATGTGTAGCGGGTGGAGAGAGAATGAGTGGGATATGGATATTTTGGCGTAAGCAAATAGCAAAGGAGGCCAATAAAAAAATTGGAAAGCAATCTATGGAGAGCCTTCGACCTCTCAAACGTCAGAGAATTTTCTTTTCTTATAACTTTGTTTCATATACTCAGAATTACCATTTCTTTCCCCGAAATTGACTATAATTTTAAAGCTTTGTTTTAGTTGCAGTAAAAGACTTAATAAAACTTTAGATTTCATCAAATTGGTGTTAGAGTTATTGCATTCCTAGAGTGGTATGCACTAGGATGGAATAGAGAATCAATATGTTGGAAAAGAATGTTAGGCAAATGAAAGGAGAGATATCGGCGATAATGGAGGCATTGATAAAGTTAACGATGAAGGTAACAAAAATACAAAGCAACATGAAATCTAGAGAGAGGAGTAGGGAAGCTGTCGAGCAACCTCATACTTCCTTGGAGTAACCACAAGTGTCGATGAACGAGATGGTGGGAGGAGTAAATGTCGTTAATGGAGCCCTAATAGGAAAATCGGATATGGGCAGATTTAGGGGGTTAGAACTTCCCTTGTTTTTAGGAGATGACTTGATTGGATGGGTCTTTCAAGTTGAAAGGTATTTTTCCTTGAATGTCATGAGTGAGGAGGAAAAAATGGAGGTAGTGGCAGTGTGCATGGAGGGGAAAGCTCTTAATTGGTTGCAATGGCTTGAGATGACAACTCCTATGTAGACTCAGATTGAGTTTAAGCAAGAGTTACTTAGACGATTCCATCATGGGTAGTTAAAGGATAGTTATGAAGTGTTGATGTCCATAAAAGAAGAAGGAACGATATTAAAGTATAGGGAAAGGTTCAAGTTGATAATTGTTCCAATGACTGAAGCCTCTAATGAAGTTCTTATGGAAGCTTTCAAAAATGGGCTCAAGGATGAGATAAGGGTAGAGGTTAGGATGATTGAACCCAGTCTTTACAGCAATTGATGGATGTGGCTAATTAGGTAGAACAGAGGAATGCGATTTTGGAGAAGGCAAGAGAAAAGAAAGTGGTTAAGGGGGATAAGTCATTCATGGATACTAGGTGGATAGGGCATAAGCCATCTTTTTCTAAATTACCTAGTCTCTGGGATTTATCAAAGAGTGTTAGCTAAAATTAGGGCACAAAGCCCTGACAATAAGACAGGTGGGGAGGTTAAAAACAATAGTAGTAGCTTAACGGGGCTCAGCAAGAGGAGTAGTGCTCCTTGTCGATTATTAGATGCAGAAATTACAATAAGAAAGGTATAGGGACTTTGTTTCAAGTGTGAGGAGAAATATGGGCCAAATCACAAATGTAAAAACTAATCATTACAACTATTGATTCTATCTGAAGAATGTGATAAAATGGAAGAAAATGACAAAGAGGAAGAACAAGTAGATGAGAAAGGAAAAGGGGAGCCCTCAATGGAATTATCAATGCATTCCATGGTAGGGCTATTAGAGCACTAAACAATGAAACAAATAGGGAAGTTAAAAGGGGAATCTGTAATGATCTTAATAGATAGTGAGGCTACCCAAAACTTCATCTCTTCAAAGTTGGTAGAGCAATTACAATTGCCATTGTAGGGGACCAAATTATATTCCATGACAGTAGGAAATGATTACAAGTTGTTTGGAAAGGGAGTGTTGGAGATACAAGGAATAGAGATTCAACAAAACTTCTATCCTTTTGAATTAAGAGGAGAGGATATGGTATTAGAAATTGAGTGGCCGGAATCAATTGGTGAGACTAGAGTGGATTGGAGGCAGCAAACTACGAAGTATAAGATGGGGAAGAAGTGGGTCTATTTAAAAGGAGATCTCTCTTTTGCCAAAACACTAGTGTCTCTTAATTCTATGCTTAAAACTCTCAAAGGAGAATGATAGGGGTTCTTAATTGAATATGGTAAGATTTTAGTACAAATAAAATCTTCACCAGTGACTTTTGAGATTGACACTTTGCTAAATTATGTGATCAACCCACAAGCCTCCCTCCTCATAGGTCCAAATATCATGTAATATTGATTAAAGCAAGAGAACCACCTCCTAATGTGTGTCCTTATAGGTATGCTCACTCCTAAAGGAATGAAATTGAAAGATTAGTCAGAGAGATGCTAGTAGGAGGTATCATACAACCTAGTAGCAACCTTTACCCAAGCCCTGTGCTGTTGGTTAAAAAGAAAGATGGAAGTTAGCGATTTTGTGTTGATTACAGGGCCCTTAACAAGGTTACTACATCGAATAAATTTCCTATACCAATTATAGATGAGTTAGGAGGAGATACTATATTTTCTAGGTTGGATTTTAAATTCGGATACCATCAAATCTAGATCAGACGTAGGGATGAAGAAAAAACAACCTTTAGGACACATGAAGGCCATTATGAATTTATGGCAATGCACCCTCCACCTTTCAATTTCTTATGAATGACATCTTTAAACCATATTTATAGAAGTTTATATTGGTATTCTTTGATGACATATTAACATATTACAATTTCCTGATTTCCACTTTGAGGACAAGGTGTCTCTAATTTCCACTATGTTGGAGATACATAGTGGGGCAAGGGTCTTGCATATCAATAGCAGAAGACAAAGGAATAAAAGAGGAGAAGGGGAAAATAAGAGTGGTCCCAGAGCAAGAGATGAGGAAAATGAGAGTGGTCCCAGAGCAACGAGCTTGCATGTGTAGAAGGTGGAGAGAGAATGAGTGGGATATGGATATTTTGGTGTAAGTAGATAGCAAGAGAGGCTAGGAAAAAAATTAGGAAGTAGTCTATGGAGAGCCTCTGACCTTTCGAATGCCAAAGAATTTTCTTTTCTTATAGCTTTGTTTCGTGTACTCAAAATTATTGTTTCTTTCCCAAAAATTGACTGTAATTTTAAAGCTTTTTTTTGGTTCCAATAAAAGACTTAATAAAACTTCATATTTCATTAGGTTATCGATTCTTCTTTTTAGGTACCTCATTTTGTTGTGGGGTATTAACATAAGAGCTTTGGTGCAAAATACCTTGGTTGGTTGAAATAGAGCCAAGGGTGGAATTGAAATAATCTTGAGTATTATTAGACTTGAAAATTTTTATGTGGATTTGAAATTGATTTTTGACCAAGTGGAAGAAGTTTTTGAAGACATTGGCTACTTCAGCCTTTTCTTCCACAAGGTACACCCAAGTTAGACAAGTATGGTCAGGTAATACATGTGACAAACCACCTAGTACCATTGATATTTTTGACATTGGCTAGACCCTAGATGTCACTATGTATGATTGTGAAAGGTTTAGATGGTTGGTGAATGTGAAAGGGATAAGAGTTTTGAACATGTTTGGATATTTGGCAGATTTCATGCTGAAGTTGATAAACATTTTCATCAGGTGAGGAAGCATCTGTTTCATATCTTAAAAGTTTGGGTGGCCTAACCTATGATGCCACAACAGCACAGTATTCTTAGGAGAAATATAAGCAAACATAGCAATTTTATTTCCTCTCAGGTACTTGAATGCAATAAAGGCTGGCACACTTCTTAGCATTATCAATCGTACTCCCTGATTCAAAGTCCTGAAACAAGCAACCATCAAGGTAAAAATTATTTACAAATTTCAAGTCCTTTGTAATTTTACTGATTGAGAGTAAATTGCATGTTTACTTGGAAACAAGCAGAACATCTTGAAGTATTAAATCATCTAATAATTGTACTTCACTATAACCACTAACTTTAGACAATGATCCGTCAGAAATCCCAACCTCTAACTTTTCATAACATGGTACAAATTTATCTAGGAGAGACACATTACTAGTCATATGATTAGGTACCCAGAATCAACTATCCAAGAGTTTGATTTAGGGACTTGAGAATTCAAAGCCATCATTGTTTTACCTGTATGTACTACAACTCCTGTATCAATAACCTTTTCTGAAGTTTGGCCTTGATTGCCAAGCAATTTCTACAAAAACTCCATTTGTTCCTTGTTAATCATCACAAGCTCGGGTTGAACAGCCTCATTTTCTTCATTAACCACCATTAGCCCACGAGCATCTATCTGTGATTTTGGCTTTTAGCCATTTGGTTTTCCATATAGTTTCCAACAACTATCCTTGGTGTTTTCTGTTTTGTGGCAATAATCGCACCAAGGTTTTCCTTATTTCTTCAACTTGTGATCTGAAATTTATGTGCTGCAAGCTACGAGGGCTGAAGCCTCAGACTTTGACTACATGTTTGTGGGCCTTGAGTAAGTCTCCTCCGACTTTCTTCCTATTTAACTTAAAAAAAAAATCCCTCAATAATGGTAAAGGTCACATGCCCATTATCCTTCTTCTAGTTTCTTAAAAATTAGGACTAAAACCAAGAAGGAATTTGTAGGTCCCTTCTTTCCCCACCAGCTTCTTGTAATATGCAGTATCTATAGCACATGACCAACTGTGGACTTTGTACAGGTCGAGTTGCCGCCAGTATCGCATAAGAACAATAAAATATTGCGTGATAACAACCTCCCCCTGTTCGTAATAATGTAGAAATCCTTTAATTTCAAATGCAACATCAGTGATGTCCACTTAAGAATATGTTTCCTTTACAGCTACCCCATATCTCCCTTGCTGTTTTGCAGAGGAGGAATTGATTAATCAAGGCATTATCATGTTGTTCTTAGCATCCCAAATTCGACACTTCAGATAACTCAAACTAGGTGAGGGAGTCTTGTAAATAGCTGGCTCTACCCTTTCCTTTCATGTACATCAAGACACTGGATGACCATTGCAAATAATTGTTTCCATTAAGCCTATGCTGGGTAATAAGAGTGGCAGATGACTGAAATGAATTGGAGATGATGGACACTCCATCAAGGG
Organism: Erythrophleum ivorense; assembly: GCA_026724425.1. Lineage (NCBI taxonomy): Eukaryota > Viridiplantae > Streptophyta > Magnoliopsida > Fabales > Fabaceae > Erythrophleum > Erythrophleum ivorense. The sequence goes on along the minus strand of JAIUCV010000938.1, from coordinate 81,747 downwards.
ACAAGACTCCATGGGCAAACGGTGCAGCAACGGTCGACTCAGTTGATGAACTCTGTCTGCTCAGAGCTTTTGTGTTTAAGGTCGAAACATGGCCAAACACGATATGAGGGTGATTAGGCATAATACCTTGAAGTATAACACAGGAAGGGGAATTCTGATCCCTTATATTTTCTATGAGAAGATCGAATACACATATATGGGATAGATGGTCCAAATTGAAATCACATCTAATCCCACTAATTTAGCAACGGACAACCAGAAAATATATACTTCCTAATCAGCGATTAATAAATAGAAATAATACTGAAGTTGACTAAAAGCATACAGAATATTCTGACATAGACTCTCAAGTGAAAATAAACACAGTCACGTGCACTCCAGCAGTGGACAATTTTGTGAACATAAGCCTTGTATGTTTGGCTATATGATGCAATTTCAACCAAGAAAAAAAAAACACTGCACCTAGATTAACTTCCTAATATATTTCCCCCAATTTGGGATTTCTTTCCCTTGAACAGACACATCAAATTAGTCCTAAAATCAGTGTCCCTTTATTGTTCCATCAAAGAACAGCTCTCGTTTCCACCTTACCTTCCCTGCAAATCAACCCAAGCCTAGTGAGTTGAGTGAATCTAATTTCTCGCATGAGATCTTTGACATAACCCTGAACTTAGATTGGTAAAGTCCTAATTTTTTGCTGTCTATGAGTTTAACTAATATTAGCCAACCACACTACCATCCTTCAAGCATCCAACTTCACAAGAGGCAATGGCCTTAGTGCAACAATTATTTGTTTATAAACTATCCATGCACAACTAAGTTGCCAATTTGAATATTGAGAACACAATCAGATTCTAATTTATTGGAAAAATAAATAAAGGAATTAGAATCTTGTACGTGACAATTTTCAAGAATGGCTCCAGTGTGTGCACAAAATACTGCTCAGGACAGCACCGGAAGAACTTCACGAGCTTCTGAACTGCATCCTTTTTCAGCAGTGCTTGCTCAGCTTTCCTATTGTCATTATCATGAGCTAGGCAAACAGCAATAGAATCTAATGCTGTCAAAGACCAAACTCATCCTCAAGACGGTTCAAATACACATCCAGACCACCATGGACTCTTAACTGCTCCCTTGAATTGTGAGATGCATGAGCCATGTCACACAATAAAGGCAATGCATATTGTTTCAAGGGAGAATTTGATGTGATGAAGTGCATCAAATGAGGAATGATCCCATTTTCAGCTGCTTGCTCTTGCCTCCTCTTATTTATCTTGCATAAATTGAACAGTGCGTTCAGGACGTACAAAAGAGATAACACAAAAATTAAGTTCTAGTCAAATGAACATCCCTGCTAATAAGCAAAACCATTAGGAAAAAAAATAGTATTGCAGATGTTGCTTGAAGAAAGAAAGGAATAAACTTCTGTAAAATCAGCAACAGGGCAATAAAATTGGAAATTTCAGTCAGAAAGCCTGAAATGTATGTAAGTAGGAGGTGATTACATGACATATATGCTAGGCTTATAATATTTTTGCAAATGAACTTTATCCCTAAATCCATAACTAAGTTTATTTGGACTTACCACCAAGAAAGACGGTAAGAAAGCACGGCACAAAAGCTTAATGAGAAATATGAACATATTTGATATAGATGATGGCCTAAAAAGTAACAATAAATCATTCACAGTTACGACTGGATCTTCATATATATCAAATATAACACACTGAAACATTTTGCTTTATATCACCTCATTATGTATTTGTGATACAAGAGACCCTTCCTTGGGTTCAAGATTTGGAATCAAGTACTTTATTGCTTCTGCACGTTGAAGATGCTCTAAGCAATTTGGATCAGTTGACAGATGATTAAGACACTTAAGTATCTAGAAAAATGGCAACATTAAATGGTTAGAAATTAAACTACATAGATTATGAGGGACACTGTCAAAGGAAGAGTTTTGCACCACACCTTTAACCGAATAGGAGGCTCCACTCTATTGAACATCCAGAAAAGCCGACTGAGCAAGCTTTGGCTACACATGTAAGACTTTACTGTTGTATCTGCTTGAGCAAACTCAAAAAGAAGATCCGCAACTTTTTCTAGGTACTCCCTGGCAACATCTGCATTCAATGATGACACCATGTGGTAAAGTAGCCCAGATGAAGTAGCGCTTCCTGGTCTAGCATTCAGTGCACCTGAAGCTGTCTGAGATACAATCCCAGATGTTGAAGCAGCTACATCATTAGATGCCAAAGACCCTAATCTCTTTGGAACAGCTTTGTGAGACACACTAGCACTGGAGTCAAGATTCCCATTTTCTCGTTCGCGTTGAGCAACATCTTCATAACCATATAAGTAGTCTATTCACAAAGAAACATAAATAACAGCCAAACTACAAAAAGAAAAGCAGAGAACTTTATTTATAAAGGTTAAAATTAAGCAAAGAATTTAATCTTGTTTTAAGTTTTCCTTAGCCAGCAAAATAGGATATGTGGTTGAATTTCACTGGGAATAATACAGGTGAGAACTGGGTTCAACATAGCTTTATAGATTACCAAAATTACATGCCAAAGATATTACACCAGAAGCCTTGGGACAAAAAAAAGAAAAAACTTGTTTCTGTGAGAAATATCAAGGTACAATGATACACAATCAAAGCGGCTGGTATTATGTTACCCAGCACTTTCTTTTGTATTCTTCAAACAATCAACAATTTAACAGCTCTTACTACACCTACTCTTACTTACATAGAGAAGCAGTTAGAGCTCTGACCCCAAAACAAAATGCAATAGAAACTGTACTTTGAAACTATGTAGAGAAACAGAGAATAATATTCTAATTAAATGTATCTTGACTTGCTTAGCCAGACACACTTTGTGTCTATTTATACTTGTGAATTGGGTCAAGTACAAGGATTAGTACATGTAGTACGATCCCTGCACAATAATTACTAACTCATATTTTAACCTAGTTGTCACACACTTTAACTATTATAATAAAATTTGAAATAATAAATCTATCTAATTCCTCTGAACTTAGATGAAATAAACTCGCTTATAAATCTGATTGGCTGAATGAATGCTGTAAGAGGTTAAAAAGACAATCTATGTGATGTAAGATGAAAAGACAAATATTTTATGAAAATTATTTTATATTTTTTAACTAAGCAAAATATGCCAAACTACTGTAAACATACTGCCAAATTTTCTTAACTTGCTTTTCCTTTGAAAACCCTAAAAGAAATGATCAAAAGCTCCCTTTCATAACTGTCATTAACTACTCTGACAATTATGTATACTACTAATTCCTTCTTTGCTATTATTTACGCGTAAATACACAGATTATTGGATAATTATGATTACAGAATAGCTTATTGCATATAATGTTAGAAATTCTGATTTCCAATATTTTAGTGCATATTGTTTTTAGGTCTTTTTGGCAACAATTTTCCGCCCTCTTATTAGTGAATAAAATATTTTCCAGCAAGGTCCTTTTGGACTAGAAACAATCAGATTAGCATCAGAAATCTCTGGCTATCATATATCCGAAAATGATGTCGCCCCCCTCTGGCTATCAACTTCATGCACTAGTGCATGAGTATGCATTAGATGTCGGCTAACGTACCAGCATGCCCCAAAAGGGCCAACTAGCTTTCCTAATGCTGTTTCCATCTTTGGTTCGGCAAAGATCGAGATAGTTGGTCTTTTTGGATTTCGGTTTTAAGTTTTTTGGTTTTATGTATTTCTTGATCTTGAGTGATTTTATGGTTTTTCCTTCATTTGTTTTAGTAGTTTAAGATTTTGAATATGATTATGTAAAGTTTGGGTAAGTGATTTGAAACATTTGGTTGAGAGGAAAAAAAAAAAAGCTGATTTGAAAATTTCAGCGTTAGATTGTGCTTTGTTGGTGCCTATGGTATGCAACCCAGGTAGAGGAGAACAGCTAAGAGAATACCGAAAGGACCACTTACGGAAAGTAGGTGGAAGAATTCTAGAAGCTGTGTCAATGTGTTAGCCAACGTGGCTGGGAAGAGCAACTAGGAGAATGTCAAGGAGGCTGATCATGGGAAGCAATAAAGGAACTGTAGGAGTCATTGGTCTATCGAGGACATTATAGAGAAAGTATTACTTGTTTAATATCATGGATTGCATTTGCAATGGCAAAAAGACTAACTTGTGAGTCGCAATGCTTTTAGCGACCATGTGAATCATAGTGGCTTGTCTAGGTTTCTAGAGTTCCCAATTTGAATGTGTTTTTCCTTCATTTTAATTGGGATTTGTTTGTAACGAACTAAAATTTGAATAATCTTCAACTTGAGGGAGAGTATTAGAATAGTTTGAGTATGTAATGACTAGGTTAAACCTAGTTGACAATTATAAATAGCTACATGGAGTTTTTGGCTAAGTAAGTCAGAACTCTCACTTAGAATATGAATATTTGCATCACTACAAATTTTAATGATTCCTTGTCTATTTTCTTTCATGCATCTTGTTATCTTAAAATTTATTTATCGAAACAAGCAGTATACGGTATGCAAGTAGATCAGTGTTACCTGCGAATTCTGCCATCAAAAAGTCTAGTTCATCATTTGATTTCTTATCAGAGGTAAGTAATAAAGGGAGAACACTTTCACGTCTCTCTAATCCCGAACACTTTCAATCAGGATAGAAGCACTTTGAAAGAACATAAATCTCTGTTTGTGGCCCAGCAGATAAAGCAATTGCCACATAAAAGGTATTTAGGTCAACGTACATCATATAAGAGGTCAATCAAATATCTAAGACATCAAGTCCTAATCTAACACCTTGGCAGTCTGATATTTAAACTATTAACATCTCTAAAATGGTTATGCAAATTATATCAAGCTGCAAGCAACAAGTTTAAAACATATTTCTGGCAGTTTAAATTGAAATGAAATATCCTATCCTAGAATCCTGTCTGTTTTTGAAGGTAAAACATGTCTTCATACCACATTTAAACAAAATTACATGTAAAACAAAAATTTTATGCACTCTCGTAGACTTATACAATTAAAAGAGATTTTGGTCAGTATCAAAACACGCATACATTAGAAAACCTCCACATAATCACCCTCAAATCTATGTCAATCCTGGTGTATTTTTAACATCTACTAAATTTAGTCTTATAAGGCAAAATATAGTCTATATCAAGAACCACTTTAATTAAAAAGCTTAAATTGTTAAGTGAAAGTATATGAATAGTTTTTTCATAATATCTTACGCGCCTCCTCATAGGAAAGCCCTTTGGGTTTAAAGAAGTGTGATAAAGCATAGGTCCATTATACCTTGTGCTTAAACTTAATTTTAATTAAGAAAATGAGGAGCAGTAATGATCAAACTCTATACCATATAGTTATAAAGGCTCTGATATCATCTCTACAACTTAAAAGTTTAAACTGTTAAATGAAGGCTTATAAATAGTTTTATTATAACCCCTACCAATATAAAATTAAAACATGAATAACTTCCTCAAAAGCACAAACAACTAACCTATACTTGGCATAATCAGCCTCAAGAAATCCCACCAAAACAGGTATTCCACGGCAAGCTATGAACATTTGCAATGTCAAGAAGCTGCACCGAGCCTCAAGAATGAAAATTACACTATTTTCAAAATATAAAGAAATCAAGCTAAACTATAAAAATACAATTAACTCTACACCTCGATTGACAAAGCTGCTTCCATGCGAATCTCTCGGGGACAATCAGGTACTGCAAAGCTCATTACAACAGGAATCTGCCGTGTAATTTTGCAATAAAATAGATGAACCGCTAAGATATTTGAGGACAAGCGATGATGCATTATGCATGATGCACAACATCAACAAAGCTCAAGGTAAGACTGTCCTTAAATATGGGTGTGGTTGGTGCTTGAAATATTCCAAAGGCCTTAACAAATAATTTTTAGGCCGATGAGAACAGGAAAGCTGTTACTTAAGTAAATAATATCTCAGGGATATTTTAGTAATTTTTGCATTCCTGAGTCATGGGGTCATAGTGTAATGTCCACGTTTTTATTTTTAGATGAAAAAATAATTTATTGAAGCAAAGAGGAAATAATACACAAAGGTACAAAAACACAGACAAGAGATCCTCCGTAAACATAAGTAAAATCAAAAGAAAACAAACTAAGAAGTCAACACTGATGGCTTTAGTACTAGAAAATCAACACTCTAAATCCGGATGAGATATGGATTCTATTCAGAATCCTTGTAGGATACCTTATAGGAAGTCTACTGAAACTGATGTAATATTTTCCTTTATCAAAATTATGAAGCCCAAACAATGACAAACAACACAAAAACATTGACACAACAAATTTCAAAAAACAAAAAATGTAACATTATCTTGTATTGGTATGTGTTATTCAAATCCTAATTTTTCAAAATTCAGTTAGTGATCTACTTCAACAAAATAAAGAAAAACAACCAGCATTATCCTGTATTGTAATTGTCTTACACTTTATTTTCCCCTAAAAAAAATTAAAAAAAGAAACTATCAAATAAAAAGATGTTAAACTATCTTATTAAAATTATTCATGTAAAAGAAAGAACAACGGGAAAAAATTTATATTATCTCACCAATTTTATATTATCTTGTATTTTATTTATTTGAGTCAACCCTGTTATTTTGGTATATCAGATAATTAAAATTAGTTTTAATTTAATTTTAAAGTCCAGATTTTGTGGGATTTGATTGGCCAAACAGTGCGGCCAATGTTCCCTTTATCTATTCCTCTTCTCTTCCATGTTCAATAACACGAACACGGAGAACAACCAGTCTCTGAGTTTCTTCATGTTTTGCTATAAGCCTTTTCAAGGTTCCATCTAATTCAACAAACCTAAGCATAGATTATTTGCGGACATTAATAAACATAGATAATCATAGATAAACATAATAAACATCTAATTAGGAAACATAGATAATCAAAGTAAATTAGTAAAAGGTTACATAACACAGAGAGGAAGAATTGAAAAGAACATTGATAGCTCTTACCAATCCAACGAGACAAGCATTTTCTTGAAAATCAGAGTTATCCTTGATTAATTGATTTATAAGCTGAAGCACAAAACATATGGCCTGCAAAATCCATAGGATTTGCTAAAAAGTGAGTTGTCAGCTGTGCCTTAAAATAAAACAATAATAAAAGTCAATTAAGGTACCATCATAGACAACATACACGAGTTTTAGGAACTTCGAGCAAGTCTGTTAGAGGAAGTAAGCCATGCTGAGTAATAAAAACAATCTTCTGCCCCGGATGTTGGTGAAAGATAGTAATAAGTTTCTGACATGCTGAAACGATTACATCTTCTGGTTCCTCTGGTCTTAATGACCCAATTAATTTGCTGAACTCAACAGCCTAAAGCAAAATTATGATAAATAGATCATACATCAAGTTCAAAATATATGAAGCACTGGTAAACCTACTTCATATTTTGCCTACGTAAAAGAATTTTTCATCTGCAAAGGATGGTTTGTCAAAGATTCAAGGCTAGGCTAAGGTACAATCAAGAGATTGATATGAACCAGACTCATGTGGGGAAGGATGCTCGTGTGGAGAAGGACTTGATGATAGATGGCCCAATGACAAGAGGAAGAGTTAAGCGTCTACAAAGAGCAATTGAGCTTCAATTTGCTAAATTAGAAGCCCATAATGTTAGTGCATGCATTGAGGAAGCAAATGAAGCCTTAATCATGCTTATTCAAGCCCAGGTTGATGCTTAAAGAGCCCATTGAAGATAGATGACGTGAATAGTACTTCAAATGCAAGATGTCCAGCCCATTAGTATTAATTAGTTTCTATTAGGCTGATTATCTATCCTTTTCTGTTTTTAAAAAAGATTTGATTTTGTATCCCTATTTTTTAGATCTTTCAGTTAGGATTATGTAGTTAGTTTCCTACTTTTCCTCCAGTAGATAGGTTTGAGCTACACTATAAATATATGTATTCTGCCTTCATTTGAATGAGATTGGAAGTAGTAGAATTATTGAGTGTTTCTCTAATTGTGAGAATCTTATCTTTTCTTTGCTCTTGTGAAACCTTTGTCTTGTCAACCTATCTTTAGGTTGGTGATTCAAGTTCGCAAAAGCCCCCAATTCGTGCTTCGATCCAAGTGCGTCGTTGTGTGGATTGGTTTATTATGTTTGTGGTTAGGCGCATTGTCTAAGTAGTAGGTTAACGTTCTTATAACGTTAGTTGGCTATTTGCTTCCGTCGGGTCTCGAACCATCATCTATCCATCAACCTACGTCGTGAAGATTGGGCCACCCCTTGATTTCGCATCATTTGGTATCAGAGCTTCGGTTTACACGGTAGGTTGTCTATCATACATTCATCATCCACCATTCTACTTCCTTTCTAGCCTCCATATTTTTTTTTCCTTTTCCATATCCGTTCATTGCTACCTTTTATTGTAAAAAAAAAAATACTAAACTTTCTACCTTCCCTTGTTTCCAGATTTGATCCTTAGTGTGCAAGATTTGGTTTTTTATGCTACAAGAGCCATTCATTTTGTAATCTAGAAAATTTTTGTTCTGGACATGTTATTTTTCCCTTATCTGTTCAACCCCTTTCCTTTTGAGATTTTGGACGATTAATAAGTCAATCCTAAGTTTCAGAATCTCAACTTTCATTTCATTTTAAAATCATCAAATTCGGAGTTCTCTAGAGGAAGTTATTGTTATTTTTAGTGGTAACGTTTTCTGATCTGTTTCTTATTGTGTGATCTTGTGATTCTCTTTCATCTGATCCCAAAAAAAAAAGAGGCAAAAAAAAAAAGGAAAAGGAAAAGGAATAGAAAAGAAAGGAAAAAAAAAAGAGGTTAGCCAAAAAAAAAGTGAAAAAAAAACGAAAAAAAAATTGTGATCAGATTTCTTTCATTTGTGATCAACATTGTTTCCTCTTCCATTTGTTTCCTAATTTTTGTGATCCACTTTCCTATTCCTATATTGTTTCCTTTTATCTTGTGATTGTGGACTTTCCTATTGTGACTTCAACTTGTTTCCTATTCCTTTGATTTGAACTTTCCTAATCTAACCCTTCATTGATTTCTCATATCTTGGGTTTTTAGAATCATTGTAATTGGCTCTTTGGTATTTTAAACTTGATTTTGCATTGCTAAGTGGTTAAATCTTCCCCTTTTCATATTGGAACCCTAGCCTAACCAAACCCTAACCTTACTTGTAACTTGTATGTGCCAATCACAACTTTTCATACCATCCACCAGCACATACTTTGGTGAACCGAGAATTGGCAGTCCTTGATCACTTGACAAGGTCTTAGGTAACATAAGAGCTTGGGATTTGATATTGAGAGGTAAAAGGCAAGAGTGGATAAGATCATTGTAGAAAAAGCCAATAAGAGAGAGTAAACACGAGTGAGAGTGTTACATCTCAATTGAGTGAAACACGTGAGGAAATATTTGTGAGGTCCTATATACTTTTGTTTCTTTTTCACTAACATGGCAGATAATCGAGAAAAAGGAGTTGCACATGAAAGTGATAATGATGATCACAATTCATTTGGAGTAGCGCCTTTGCAAATGAAAGCGCTAGTGAGTCATTTTGAAAGGATGCTTGATAAGAAGTTGGAAGGACTCCATGAACGCTTAGATCAAGTGGAGAGTAGAACCTCTAGCCAAAGGACTACTACTCAAGCTAACCAAAGACAAGCTCATGCTACACGCCCACAACACTGTGAATATGCGGAAGACATGGAGAGCCATGATGAAGATTATGAAGGAGAGGAGACTCAGCCAAGAAGAAGGCCACTCAACATACAAAGAAGACCACTGAGGAGGCCTAGAGATGAAGAAGAAGGCCTTGGAGGAGTCAAAGTCAAAATTCCTTCCTTTCAAGGCAAGAGTGATCCAGAAACATACCTGGAGTGGGAGATGCGTGTAGAGCAAATCTTTTCATGCCATAACTACTCTGAGGGTAAGAAGGTCAAAATTGTTGCTCTTGAGTTTACTGATTATGCTCTTATTTGGTGGGACCAGATGCAAAAGGAGCAGATTAGATATGGAGAGCACCTCATCTCAACATGGGAAGAGATGAAGGCTATCATGAGGAGGTAATTCATTCCATCCTATTTTCGAAGGGAACTTCACAATAAGCTTCAACGCCTCACTCAAGGATCCAAGAGTGTGGATGAGTACTACAAGGAAATGCAAATAGCCATGATTAGAGCTAATGTAGAGGAGGATCCAGAAGCAACAATGGCTCGTTTCTTAGATGGGCTTAATCGTGACATAGCCGATGTTGTGGAGATGTACCACTATGTTGAGATTCATGACTTAGTCCACCAAGTTGCCAAGGTGGAAAAACAACTCAAAAGGAAGAATATTGCAAGGAAGAACTCTAGTTCAACTTCTTTCAACTCATGGAGGAACAACCCAAAGAAAGATATTCCCTCTACTTCAAATTCAAAGGGAAATGAAATAAAGAAAGAAGAAAAGCTGGCTGCACCACCCAAGAAGGTTCAAAGTGGGTCTAATCCTTCAAGAAATCGATACATAATATGCTTCAAGTGCCAAGGGAGAGGACACATCTCTAGTTAATGTCCTAACAAGCGAACCATGAATATCAACAACCTTGGTGAGTGGGAAACTGAAGGAGAAACAATAGAGGAAGAAGAAGAGCTATTCATGGAAAATGAAGATGGAGAGTATGCAGAAGAAGGAGAACTCCTTGTAACTAGAAGAGCCCTTAGTGCCCAGATGATGGCAGACGAAGATAAACAAAGAGAGAACTTATTCCATACTCGTTGCCAAATCTAAGGAAAGATATGTGGTGTGATTATAGACGGAGGAAGTTGCTGCAATGTGGCAAGCATTGAGCTAGTGGAGAAGTTGAATTTGTCTACTTTCAAGCATCAATGGCATTACAAACTCCAATGGCTCAATGAATGTGGAGAATTGAGAGTAACCAAGCAAGTTAAGGTAATGTTTTCAATTGGCAAGTATAAGGATGAAGTGCTTTGTGATGTTGTACCAATGAAAGCATGTCATATTTTGTTAGGTAGGCCTTGGCAGTATGATAGACGTGTTACACATGATGGTTTTCTAAATCATTATTCTTTTGTACTTAGAGGGGAACCTATAACCCTCCTTCATATGTCACCAAAACAAGTGTTAGAAGATCAAATCAAGAGAGAGAAGAAAAGAGAAAATGAGTGTGTAAAAGTGTCAGAAAAAGAGGAGAGTAAAATTGAGAAAAGAAAAGAGGGCAAGCCAAGAGAAGAGAGAGGAAAAGGAGAGAGAGCTAAAGGTAAAAGAGAGAAAGAGGGAGAAAGAGAGAAAAGTTTGTTAGTAGCAAGAAAGAGTGAGATCAAACAAGCTTTGTTATCTCAACAAAACCTCCTAGTAGTTATCTATAAAGAGGCTATGTTGAATACTAACGACTTAACCTCTACTTTGCCTAGTCTTGTTATGTCTCTTTTGCAGGAATATGAAGATGTCTTTCCCGAAGAGGTACCACCTGGGTTGCCACCAATTAGAGGGATAGAACATCAAATTGACTTTATACCTGGAGCACCTTTGCCCAATCGTCCAGCTTACTGAGCTAATCCTGAAGAGACCAAGGAGATTCAAAGACAAGTGCAAGAGCTACTGGAAAAGGGATATGTGAGGGAGAGCCTTAGCCCATGTGCAGTACCAGTGTTGCTCGCGCCTAAAAAGGATGGCACATGGAGAATGTGCATTAATTGTCAAGCCATCAACAATATAATGGTAAGATATCATCATCCTATCCCTAGGTTAGATGATATGCTTGATGAATTAAATGGCTCCACTATCTTCTCTAAAATTGATTTAAAAAGTGGCTACCATCAAATTAGGATGAGAGAAGGAGATGAATGGAAAACTGCATTTAAGACTAAACATGGACTTTATGAATGGTTAGTTATGCCTTTTGGTCTCACTAATGCACCTAGCACATTTATGAGGTTGATGAATCATGTCTTGCGTGCATTCATAGGTAAATTTGTGGTAGTTTACTTTGATGATATCCTTGTGTACAGTAGGACTTTGCATGAGCATGTAGATCACTTGAGACAAGTCCTAGAGGTTTTAAGAAAAGAAAGATTGTTTGGCAATTTGAATAAGTGTGATTTTTGCACTAATAAAGTTGTTTTTCTTGGTTTTGTTGTGAGTGCTGAGGGGGTTGAGGTTGATGAAGAGAAAATCAAAGCCATTCAAGATTGGCCAACCCCTACCACCATCGGACAAGTGAGGAGCTTCCATGGACTTGCAAGCTTTTATAAGAGATTTGTGAGGGACTTCAGCTCACTGGCAGCTCCTTTGAATGAGTTGACAAAGAAGAATGTTCCATTCAAGTGGGGAGAAGCTCAAGAGAAAGCCTTCCAAACCATCAAGGAGAGGCTCATACATGCACCTTTATTAGTCCTTCCAGATTTTGGTAAGATTTTTGAGGTTGAATGTGATGCTAGTGGAATTGGCATAGGAGGTGTACTCATGCAAGAAGGTAAGCCCATTGCATATTTTAGCAAAAAGCTAAGTGGTCCTACTCTTAACTATCCTACATATGATAAGGAGTTATATGCTTTAGTTAGAGTGTTGAAAACTTGGCAACATTATTTGTGGCCTAAAGAATTTGTCATACATTCTGACCATGAGGCTCTAAAACCTATTAAAAGCCAAAACAAATTGAATCGAAGACACGCTAGTTGGGTTGAATTCATTGAATCTTTCCCATATGTGATTAAGCATAAGAAAGGTAAGGAGAATATTGTTGCTGATGCACTTTCATGTAGGTATGTTCTTCTTTCCATGTTAGACTCTAAGGTTCTTGGTTTTGAGTTCATCAAGGAATTATATACAAATGATGTTGATTTTGGTGAAGCTTTTAACTATTGCAAGCCTGGAGTTGGTTGGGACAAATTTTACTTGCATCAAGGATTCTTGTTTCGTGTTGATAAGCTTTGCATTCCTAATTGTTCTCTGCGTATGTTATTGATGAAGGAAGCACATTCATGAGGTTTAATGGGACACTTTGGCATTGTTAAAACATTTGATATCTTGAATGAGCATTTTTATTGGCCTAAGATGCGTAGGGATGTTCAAAAGCTTGTGGGGAGATGCGTTGTATGTCATAAAGCAAAATCTAAATTAATTCCCCATGGACTGTATACTCCCCTCTCTATTCCTAGTGTACCTTGGGAAGATGTTTCCATGGATTTTATTGTGGGATTACCTAGGTTTAAGAGGGGGAGGGACTCTATTTTTGTTGTTGTGGACAGGTTTTCTAAAATGGCACACTTCATTGCATGTCATAAGGTTGATGATGCTTCTAATATTGCTAATTTGTTCTTTCAGGAAGTTGTGAGGTTTCATGGGATTCTGAGGACTATAATGTCAGATCGTGATGCTAAGTTTCTAAGCTATTTTTGGAAGACTTTGTGGAGCAAGTTTGGAACTAAATTGTTATTCTCTACTACTTGTCATCCGCAAACTGATAGACAAACTGAAGTTGTTAATAGGACACTATCTTCTTTGTTACCAACTGTGGTTAAAAAGAACCTGAAGAATTGGGAGGAGTGTCTCCCACATGTAGAGTTTGCATACAATAGGGTTGTTCATTCCACTACTAAATATTCACCATTTGAGATTGTATATGGTTTTAATCCTCTTGCACCCATTGACTTAGCTCCTTTGCCTTTGCAGGAAAGAATCAATATGGATGGACAGAAACGTGCTGAGTTTGTTAAGTAAATCCATGAGAAAGCAAAACAAAACATTGAGAGGATGACTCAACAATATGTAGAACGTGCTAATAAGGGACGAAAGAGGGTTGTCTTTGAACCAGGAGATTTGGTTTGGTTGCACCTTAGAAAAGAGAGGTTTCCTGACAAAAGAAAGTCTAAACTTATGCCTCGCGGGGATGGGCCCTTCCGCGTGCTAGAAAGAATTAATGATAATGCCTACAAGATAGATTTACCAGGTGAGTATGGTGTAAGTGCTACTTTTAATGTTTCTGACCTTTCCCCTTATTTTGGTGCAAACTTTGAAGAGTCGAGGATGACTCCTTTTCAAGAGGGGGAGGATGATATGAACCAGACTCGTGGGGAAGGATGCTCGTGTGGAGAAGGACTTGATGATAGATGGCCCAATGACAAGAGGAAGAGTTAAGTGTCTACAAAGAGCAATTGGGCTTCAATTTGCTAAATTAGAAGCCCATAATGTTAGTGCATGCATTGAGGAAGCAAATGAAGCCTTAATCATGCTTATTCAAGCCCAGGTTGATGCTTAAAGAGCCCATTGAAGATAGATGACGTGAATAGTACTTCAAATGCAAGATGTCCAGCCCATTAGTATTAATTAGTTTCTATTAAGCTGATTATCTATCCTTTTCTGTTTTTAAAAAAGATTTGATTTTGTATCCCTATTTTTTAGATCTTTCAGTTAGGATTATGTAGTTAGTTTCCTACTTTTCCTCCAGTAGATAGGTTTGAGCTACACTATAAATATATGTATTCTGCCTTCATTTGAAGAGATTGGAAGTAGTAGAATTATTGAGTGTTTCTCTAATTGTGAGAATCTTATCTTTTCTTTGCTCTTGTGAAACCTTTGTCTTGTCACCCTATCTTTAGGTTGGTGATTCAAGTTCGCAAAAGCCCCCAATTCGTGCTTCAATCCAAGTGCGTCGTTGTGTGGATTGGTTTATTGTGTTCGTGGTTAGGCGCATTGTCTAAGTAGCAGGTTAACGTTCTTATAATGTTAGTTGGCTATTTGCTTCCGTCGGGTCTCGAAACATCATCTATCCATCAACCTACATCGTGAAGATTAGGCCACCCTTTAATTTCGCATCAGAGATGGATACCATAACATTGAAAAAAACAATTATGTCGCGGAGACTAGTAGTGCTGGAACATGGTTAAACACTTAAACATGAAAAATAAAACAAAATAAAATCAGAAAGCATCCAAAAACACCTTAAATTTTGCCTACATAAAGAACCTTTCTTTTGCAAAGGATGGTTTGTTTAAGATCCAAGGCTAAAATGTGGGACAATAAGGAGATAAGTTTAAGTTAAAAAAAAAAAATTTCCAAAAACCTTATGTATCAAAGACTAGTGGTGTTTGGAACTTGGTTGAACATGTAAAACATTCTGAAAGCAGCACAACAACAAAAATAATGAAGTGCATGTTTAAGGAGTAAGTAGAAGACCCCCAAACATAATATTTGCTGGCTGACAAAGTAACTTGAGTTACCTTTTCAGTCCCAGAATCAGGTTTGGGGGGCTCCACTGGCTTAAGAAGTAACTCTTAAATTACTTTTTCAGTTTCAGAATTATGGATAACTCCTGAATAATTCAGTATTGCCAAGTTTAAAACCTGTAGTTGTAGCCAGTGACAAAGCTCAAAACACAACCACAATTTACCATCTAGTTTACTCAACTAAAAAATATTGATTGCTAAATTATATTAAACCAAAAATAAAATAAAATAAGAAAACAACAACACAGCAAACCATCTTCTTCCCATATCATGTACTACATGACCAACATATCTAACTAGATCCTCTATTTTCCAATTGTCTCCAGCCACACACAGTGCTTGCCAACCTCTAGTTCCAGTATGGGCAACATTTAAGTCACAACAATACACAGTATAGTCTGATAACTGACACCATACCCAAGCCATTTGTTCATGGTAGGCATACAAGTGCCTCAAACAATTTATGCTCGCACCAAAAAAAAAAAAAAGATCTTCCCAAACATCTAAGGACATCCAAAGAGGTACTGCTACACAGGTTGTTGGAGATTAAATGTTATTATGAGTATATTTTAATTGAGTTGCTTTTATTTTATTTGTTTTGTGTTAATTAAGGCTTATTTCCTTCCTAGTTATTTTTTGGATAATATTTCTATATATTTAATATTAGCTTAAGTGTTCTGTTTTTATTAGAATAAAATTAGTTAAGTGTTCTGTTTTAATTAGAATTGAGTTATACTATTTTGATTTAAATAGAGTTATCTTATTATTTAGAATTACATGTTTTAGTTGAAATAGGAGTCTATTCTCTTTTATCGCCTATAAATGTAATGTTGCTTCCATAAAATAAAATAAGTTTAGAGGAAATTTGAACTATAAATTTCTGCATGTTGGAGATTACATGTTATTATACGTTTATTTTAATTAAGTTGATTTTATTTTAATTAAAGGTTGCTTGTTTTTAGTTATTTTTTGGATGAGGTTTCTATGTGTTTAGAATTAACTTAAATGTTCTATTTTAATTAAAATAAGATTAGATTAAATGTTTTGTTTTAATTGGGATAGAGTTATCTGATTTTGATTAGGATAAAATTTTCTTATCTTTTAGAGTTACATGTTTTAGTTGGGATAGGAATTTGTTTTCCCTTTTATCGTCTATAAATGTAATGTTGCTTACATATAATAAAATAAGTTCAAAAAAAAATTAAACCTGAATTTCTATACAAATATATCAAAATAATAAAATTACAAAAAGGAAGTTCGCAATTAAACATATGCTTGGTACCTGCAGAGGGAAAAGGTTTTCTCCAGGAAGTTTTTCATCAATGACCTGATCAAAAGCATAGAGGAAAATGCAAATGACAAAGAGTGAAACCATGGAATTTAGGAGAAAGAGCTTAACTATCCACATTGAATAACATACCAAACCATCTATATCAATTACATCATCTTTTAGAACTCCCATCATCAGGCGCAAAGGGTTCCCTCCATTGTTTGCCTGTCCAATTTCACTCTCCTTTTCCCACTGTTTCCGAGCAACTGTAGCCCTCAACTCTTTGGCCAGGTCATTTTTCCCACCATTATTCATAGATGCAATGCGTTTTCCAATATTTGACGTGGATGCAGATGTGGAAGCTTCAGCTGCCAACTCCCCAGGGTGTTTATCTAAGGGATGAAAGAGAGGCGTCTCCCGGAGGGTCACTAAATCTACTCAGTTCATTTCCCTCCATAAACGGCAGAATCTTCATAGCCTTAATATAGCAATCAGACAAGTCTGAGATTTCATTTTTCAAAAAATTAATAACACATTTTCTTGATAAATTGTAGCATAAATAAAGAGAATATGAAGGTTTCAACCCCCTCAGTGGAGAGTAGTGGACTGCACACTTAAAAACCGAATGTATTGCATAAAGAAATACTAAAAGACCCATTCAAAAGTGCTTACTGATTTTCTAAATCATATGGCACCATCCTAAAGGATAAAAGGATACAGAAATGGCAGTCTGTGCAACCTTATCAAAATAATAACAAAAAATATTCAAGGGAAAAAATAGTACAAGTAAAATAGATTATGAAATGAAAAGCAACAGAGTGCTGGAGACTCTGCAAGAAAATTTAACTCTGATATTCTCAAGGTAACCAAGCCAGCACCCATAAAATTTTGAAACCAGCTAGCACAATATATGATGTTTTACCTTTAGGGAACCATTATCTTGACTTTTTAGTCCCAAAAAAATTGATTTATCACCATTGTTAATAGAACTGCCATTTCCTCCCGGCTTTCTAACTATTACTTTTGATTGTGAAGATCCAACTTCTCCAATTATCACGACTTCATGGTCTCTAGTATTAACAATGTTGTGATCCTCAATTGGTTCAGATCTTGCCTCTTCTATATTAGAAGAGAGTTTTTTAGAAACATTTTGTGGAGAGAACTTCTCAGAAATGGATAAGTCAAGAACTTGATCAGATGGAACATCATCATCTGGCTTCTCCATTGACTCATGAAGCAAATGAGAATCTGAAACATTATCTTCATGAGGTTTCCTGCTATCAGAAGCCTCAGTTGATAACTCTTTAGTTGAGTCCTATAACCATACAAATAGAAGTCATACCATGATGGAAATACAACCCAGAAACTACTGAAGTGAATGGTTATTAGCTTAAATTCCACTCATTTAAAATTAAAGAACATTAATAGCTCCAGACAAAAGATACAGAACAGAAGATTCTCAGAGCTTTACATAATCAATAAGCACTTTCTCCACAGAGGAGCTTTCACCAGCACTCATCTGATCACCACCAGGAACTTCTGCAGCCACTGAATCATCTTCTTCTATATTTCTGCAAGGGGTAGCACTCTTGTACAAATCACAAAACTACAAAATTAACAGAAACTGAAAGAAAATAACACTTGACATCATTCCAAGATATATTCAACAGTAAATACATACAAGAATCCCAGTTCCCATTGACGAGAAAAGTCTATTTTAGAAGTATCCCAGCAACTTACATATTCATTAATACTTGGCAGGTCTGCAGAAATAATTAACATAAATAAGGTAACACTTTTAGAACAAAGTGCTTGGTCTTAATGGTTTCATTGTGGCCATTTTTATGAGTTGTTAGTGTATTATTACAACAGATCTTTTGAAATTGTATGGTGAAGGGAGGTTGAAGTATTTTACTCTTTATATTTTAAATTAGAACATGCCCTTAGAAAACATCCAAGAGGACGTGCTTCACAACATGTGATATTTCCGTTTATTATTATTATTTCTTTTATGTAGTTTGATCTTAACCAATTTTATTATTTATTTTTTCTGTTATGATAGGATAGTTATATTTTGAATTTTTTGAAAGTTTGTTTACCTATTTAGATAGGATTAGCTTGGGTTTATCTCCTATGTTTTAGCAATTTATTTTCTTTTGTTTAGATAGATTTTATCACTTAGTTTCTTGAGAGCTTGGGTCTCTCACTTATCTTCAATAAATGTATTTGGGTGATATTCAATAAAATAAATTTAGAGCAAAATTAAATCCTCAATTTCTACATAGTGTCAGAGCATAAACGATGCCCAGCAACCCTCTCATCCAACTTGGACAATTCACAAGGATGAATGTTGAAGTACAAGGAGGAGATACCTCCTTATCTAAGACAACTTCATTGTTTCCTTACAGTGGTATCATGCCTTCCTCTTCCATTATCCATGGCTCACTCGAATCCTCACTTGTAATTGTCACAAGTCATTGCCTAAATGACAACAATTATTTACAATGGTCTTCCAGCATTATGCTATTCATTCAAGGGAGAGGCAAGGCTAAGTATCTCACACATGCAGTTGTCCTCCCAAATATTGGTGGTCCCAAATATAAGGTGTGGAAAATTGAAAATAGCCTGATTATATCATGGCTGATTAATTAATGACTACTACAATTGGGGAAAACTTTCTACTGTACCAAACAACAAGGGAGACTGATTCCTCAATTGAAAAAAAAAACAAAAGAAAAAAGAAAAAGCCAGTATTATTTGAAATTAAAGTGTTTCTTCATGATTTTCTACATGGTGAAATGAGAGCCACTCAATATTACAATGTTCTCACAAGAAATTGGCAGCAATTGGATCTTTATGAGATCAATCCATGGTCATGTCTGGCTAATGCAACCTACTTCAAGCAACTTAGAGAGGAAGAGAATCTACAAGATCCTTCCAGGCCTCAACTCAGACCTTGAAGAGATCTGAGGAAGAATCATGAACCTTTGATCCTTTACCTTCCCTTAAAGAGGTTTTTTTAGGGTTAAAAGGGAGGAAATAGAAGAAGACTAACCAAAAGAACTAAAAATCCCCCAACAATCTCTGAATCATCTGCTTTAATGACAAAAGGAACACAAACTACTCATTACAAGATGAAAAACAAGGAAGACCTTGGTGTGAACATTGCAAAAAGGTATGACATACCAAGGAGTCTTATTGGAAATTACACAAGAGACCAAGAAATGAGACCTATGAATTAATGGTAACCAATGAAGAATCAACTCAATTTGAGATGAATCCTTTTACCAAAGACCAATGGGAGTCATTACAAAAACTACTTGGAAACAAGGACCAGAACATAGCAGAAAAGGTTGTAACTTCGTCTTGGAGAAGTAATGGAATCCTTTAGCTTAGTGTTATTTATGTATCATATATCCACCTCCTTCTATTGATAATAAGGAAAAGATGGTAGAGTAAACTAAGTTACAGAACTAGAGATAGCGGAAGTAAGGGAAAAAGATAAATGAGCTCTCCCATAAGAAAACTGCACTAGCTTTTGAAAGGCCAAGTCTTTCCTCTACTTCCTCATAAATTCCACCACCTCGCACACACCATCAATCTCTCTCTCTTGAGCTTTGCTTGACGACAAAGTTAGTTACCTAGGACCATATCCCATTACTGTTGTCTAGCTACCACCTCATGCAATGGGCTTTTATCCTTCTCCTTTCTTACATAAACCTTTCCCCACTTATGGCCTTCATTAGACTCTGTACCCCATCTCTTATAGACTTCGCCTTTAAAGTTGCAAGGTCCATCATTTCCCTCCCTATCAAGCTTTACCTTGTCCTCATGGTAAAAGGTTGGAAGTTGAGCTTTAAGAGTCTCCACATCCTCCCAAGTGTAATCATAGTCCAATCAGCCTACTCATTTAATGAGAGCTTGGCATTGTCAATTAATTATCATCCTAGTTTTTTCCACCTCTTCAGGCTGCACTTGAAGTTCCATCTCTTTGATGAGTGACCTAGGTAGTGGCTGTGTCAAAACAAAAGCATAGATGCACTTTTTGAGGTGTGAGATATGAAAGACTAGGTCTATACGTGCTATAGGAAGTAACTTTAATATGTAAACCACCTTTCCAAGCTTTTCAATTATTTTATAGGGGCCATAGAACTTGGAAGCCAATTTCTCATTCTTCTTTTCAGCTAAGGTCTTTAGCTTGTATGGCTTAAGTTGTAGGTAAACCATGCCTCTAATTTCGAATTCTACATCCCTCCTCTTCTTATCTACTTGATCTTTCATTCTTATTTGCACCTACTCTAGATGATTTTTTTAATTCAATTAGAATCAAATCGTTCATTGACTTCTTCCACCATTAAAATATTATCTTGCCACTTAAATAGGTTAGGTGGGTCTCTTCCATACAAGGCTTTGAAAGGACTCATCCCCATAGAGCAATTGTAGGTGGTGTTCAACTAATACTCAACCGTAGGTAGAATTTTAACCCATTGTCAAGGTTTATCTCTAGCAAAGCAATGCAAGTAAGTTTCCAAACTCCTGTTCACTACCTTTGTTTGTCCATTCTCTCCTAGTGATACCTTGAACTATACCTAAGAGTACTCTATAGCATTAAGAATATCTCCCTCCAAAATTGACTAATAAATATCTTATCCCTATCCAAAGTAATGGTTTTAGGAAAACCGTGCAACTTGATCACCTTTCTAACAAAAACTTCAGCCACCTCTTTAGTTGTGAATAGGTGAGAAAGGGAAACAAAGTGGCCATATTTAGTAAACCTGTCTGCAACCACCATTATCATGTCATACCAATTAGATTTAGAAAGACTAACCACGAAGTCCATTCCAATGTCTTCCCATACTCATTGAGGAATAGGTAGCAGCTACAATAACCCTGTTGGACTTAAGAACTCATGTTTATTTCTTTGGCTCATCTTATATCTTGCCACATAGTTCTAAATATCTTGTTACATCCCTTCCCAATAGACGACTTCCAAGAGATGCTTGTAAGTCCTCAAAAACGCCGAGGGTCCTCCTATAGGTGAGTCATGAAATTTGCTTATGAGTTCCTCAACTTTTGGAGATTTTCTGGTAGAGCTAGTTTACCTTTATCCATAAGACAGCCACCCTTCATGCTATATCTGTTTGGCACTTCTGACTTAGTAATTATTTGTTGCATTATGGAATTTAGCTACTCATCTCTTATATTGTCAAGTTCAAACCCCTGCAAGCCTTCATATTGCCATAATAAAATAGCTTTCATTTCCATCAATCCATCTCTGCTAGATAAAGCATTAGCAGCTCAATTTTTAGCTCTGGGCTTATATTGTTTTTCAAATTTGTACCCTATCAATTTTGAGACCAACTTCTTCTGGTTTGGGTCTACAACACCCTACTCCAATAAGAATTTAAGTGCCTTTTGATCTATACATATCAAAAAAGGTTAGCCCAACAAGTAGTGATGCCACTTTTTCATAGCGAACACTATGGCCATGAGTTTTTGCTCATATACAAATCCTTGCTTGGCCTTATCAAACAATTGTTGGCTGAAGTGTGCTATAGGTCTCTTTTTTTGCATTAGTATAGCTCCCACTCCACTTCTTGAAGCATTAGCTTCAATCTCAAATTGCAAATTAGAGTTTGGCATTGCCAAAACTAGAATAGATACCATGGCTATCTTCAATTGATCAAAAGCTCTTTGGGCTTTCTCCCCCCACACAAACACTCCTTCTTAAGAAGTTCAGTGAGTGGTGGAACAAATTTTCTGTAATTCTTGACAAACTTTCAATAATAACGTGTAAGCCCCAAAAAGTCTCTTAATGCCCTTATGTTCTTGGGTGTTTGCCAAGTAACAATTGCTTCAATCTTTGAAGGGTCAACTTGCACTCCCTTAGAAGAAATTATATGCCCTGAATACTGTAGCTTCTTTTGTCTAAACACACACTTCTTTGAGTTGATCACTAACTAATGCTTTGGTAATATCTTTATGTTCACCCTTAAATGACTAATATGGGAACTAATATTTTTATTGTATATCAAAATACTGTCAAAAAACACCAATACGAATTTCTGCAAATGATCTCAAAATATGTCACTCCTGAGCAATTGAAATATAAATGGAGCATTGGTTAGTCCAAAAGATATTACTAAATACTCATAATGACCAACATGAGTCCTCAAAGTTGTCTTAGGCTCATCCCTTTATTTAATTCTAATTTTGTAATATCTTGACTTAGAGATCAAGTTTGGAGAATAGTATGGCCCCACCAAACTCTCCTTTGTTATGCTAGATGACAAAGTTAGTTACCTAAGACCAAATCCTTTTACTGCCCTCCAACTGCCACCTCACCCAATGGGCCTTTATCCTTCTCCATTCTCACATAAACCTTTCCCAACTTATGGACCTCATTAGACTCTTTGCCTTACTCTTGTAGACTTTGCCTTTCAAATTGTAGGGTCTACCAAGAAGACGATTGGCAATGCTAAGAGAATAACTCCAAGCTAAAAATACCCATCTTGTGGCAAAGTGTTAAAAAATGCTATTAGAAAATGTCAAAGAAGATGTGCTTCTCAACAAAAGATATTTTCATTTATTTATTTTTATTATTATTTCTTTTACATAGTTTAATCTTATCAGTTTTATTATTTATTTTTTCCATTACAATAGGATAGTAAGATTTTGAATATTTTGAAAGTTTTTTTAGGCTATTCAAATAGGATTAGCTTGGGTTTATCTCATATGTTTTAGCCATTTATTTTATTTCATTTAAATAAGATTTATCACTTAGTTACTTAAGAGCTTGGGTCTCTCTTTCATCTTCCATAAATGTATTTTGATGTTCTACAATAAAATAAGTTTAAAAAAAAATTAAATTCTGAATTTTTACATTATTGATAAATATATAGATTTAGAGAATTTTGCTATTTTTGTTTTATTTCCCTTCTTGTCCTACATCACTAATGAAAATATATTTGCCATAAATATATTTTCAATGATTGAGATATCCAAGAAAAAAATCAAGAAAATCATAATTATGAAAAGAATTATAATTAGATTCTAGGGAGCTGAAGAATGAGTGATTTTATGGGAATTTTCAAGAATTATTGCATCATACCTCCCAACAGTTAATTAAAAAAAAAGGTGAAGACTGAGTTGAAACAATTTAGCCCAAAAGCTTTTCCCTTTCTTTTTTCAATTTTCCCTCCCCTTGTTCTATATCTTTATATTAGTATAATAAGTAACAAGATCATTTACCTGGCCTATGTTTGGCATTTATATTGTGGACTCTTTAAGATAGCCTCTCAAACAAAGGAAAAGGATTTGAGAGCCATATTTTATTAACTACTTTCTTTGTCTTTTCAATATTCCTTCATTGCACCTTTGCTTATGAGGAAATCTAATCCTCCCCTTTTTCATTACTTTTCCTACCATTACAAGATTGTTGGGGGGGTGAATTAAAAGCATATTAAGCATCTTATTAATGAAAAAGATTAACAATACATAAGGGCAGGGTTCAATTTTCTCTAGTTTATGAACAAGCCAAATGAAGAATACCTTAAGGCTATGAACATAATCTTAAGGTACCTTAAAATGACACCTAGACATAGAATTTATTTCCAAAATGGGTACCACAAGGGAATTAAAGTTTTTTCTAATGTTGATTAAGCAAGATTTATTAGTGATAGGAGATCTACCACAAGTTTCAAAACCTAGATCTCACAAATTCACTCTCCCACTTGATGACATACACATGGAACATACAAGCTCTACTTTGTCATTCAATGTCTAAAACATGCTATTCCATTCATTTGCTTCCAACTTTCATATATACATCACATATCCATGGATTTATACATGTTCAAAAGGTTATACATTATACACATCATTGAATTACATTTTGTGACAACAAAATAGTTATGGAGGGAGAAAATAACACATTCTTTGTCAATCTCTCATCTTCCAACTTGGTGGCTCCCATTTCCTTGCTTACTTGGTCCACCTAGACATGTTAGGCAATGAGAGGGAAGAGTGAGATTCTAAGAATCCCAATAACCCTTCTCCCTTTCAAACACACATAATGGATGAAATTTCAAGTCTAAAAATATATGCATAGCTATCTTGAAATTCATAAACATA
Organism: Erythrophleum ivorense; assembly: GCA_026724425.1. Classification (NCBI taxonomy): domain Eukaryota; kingdom Viridiplantae; phylum Streptophyta; class Magnoliopsida; order Fabales; family Fabaceae; genus Erythrophleum; species Erythrophleum ivorense. The sequence goes on along the minus strand of JAIUCV010000938.1, from coordinate 57,087 downwards.
TATAGAACATTTCCTTTATTCAATAAGTCACATATGACATACATAGGCTTTCCAAGACAATGGTTGAACCGCACCCATTCTCTTTGGGACTTTTGGACTTATCTCACCCATTTTCTCAAGGGATTTTTGATTAAGCCTCACTTTTTTGGAGACTTTTGGCTTTGTCTCACCCATTCTAAAGGACTTTTGGCTCATCCTCACCTTAGCTAAAGGACTTTTGGCTCTACCACACTCAAGCAAGCTAATCATATCCGTAAAAACATCATTCAAATGCATAAGCAAAGTATCATGGTACCATGGCATATAAATACATGCTAGAAACATCTTTCATGGCTTAAATGTATACACACACATTCAAAGACAAGAAAACACTCGACCATGCATGAGAGAAAGAAGAGAAAGTTACCTTGCATGCAAGAACACACTTTCTTTCTTGGAAATTCTTGGCCAAACACTCACAAAAAGGTGGGACTTGATTCCTTTGACCTAAACACATCAAATGGGATCTAATTATACTCTTGAAACATCTACTAAAGCCATACACACTCTAGAAGAGATAGGTTGCTCATATCTTCATAAACCAAGAACTACGAGATTGCCCCTTTCATTCTAGGGTGACGGCGGGATTGTACCATTCGAGCCTTTTTTCATGCTTTTCTCGGGGGTCTAGAGAAAATTACAATCAATAGGATTTTCTTAATCCTCCCTTCTCGAAAGGAAGAACGTGAAATTATTTTTCCTTTCTGTAGGGATTGGAAGATTAGATCTAGCCATAAGAAGAATAGAATGCTTGGCTGATAAATAACTCACTTCTTGGTTTTCGACCCCCTCAGTCACTACGAACACCCCTGATCAGTGTAATGGGATGTGTCTATTTATCTATCTCTTGACTTGAAATGGGAGCAGGTTTGAAAAAAGATCTTAGAGTGTCTAGGGTTAGGCCAGGAGGGTCTCTTAATACCTTCTTTTTTCTTCTCATCAGAGTTATTTCACAAAGACTTACCATGGTAAGGAAGAAGGGGGGAACAAGCACACTTGAAGAGCATAGTACAACAGAGAGTTGTATACTGCGTTCGAGAAGGATGAATCACTCCTGAAAAGGAATCTATTGATTCTCTCCCAATTGGTTACACTATAGGTGCGATGATTTACTTCACGGGCGAGGTCTCTGGTTCAAGTCTAAGATGGCCCAACTGTACCAAGCAAAAGAATAGAAGAAGCATCTGACTCCTTCATGCATGCTCTACTTGGCTCGAGGGGATATAGCTCAGTTGGTAGAGCTTCGCTCTTGCAATTGGGTCATTACGATTACAGGTGGGATGTCTAATTGTCCAGGTAGTAATGATAGTATCTTGTACCTAAACCGGTGGCTCACTTTTTCTAAGTAATGGGGAAGAGGACCGAGACATGTCACTAAAAGACTCTACTGAGACAAAGATGGACTATCAAGAATGTAGAGGAGGTAGGATAGGCAGTTGGTCAGATCTAATATGGATCGCACATGGACAGTAGTTAGAGTCAGTGGCTCCCTTAAGGTTTCCTCATCTGGGATCCTTGGGGAAGAGGATCAAGTTGGCCCTTATGAATAGCTTGATGCATTATCTCCCTTCAACCCTTTAAGTGAAATGCAGCAAAAGGAAAGAAAATTCATGGACTGACCCCATCGTCTCCACCCCATAGGAACTATGAGATCTCCAGGGGTCGTGGATCGACTATAGAACCCTATTCAATAAGCAGAACGCATTAGCTGTTTACTCTCAGGTTAGATAGTAAGGGTCAGAGAAGGGCAATCACTCATTCTTAAAACCAGTATTCTTAAGACTAAAGAGTCGGGCAGAAAGAGGGGAAAGCTCTCCATTCTGGGTTCTCTTGTAGCTGGATCCTTCAGAACCACAAGAATCCTTAGTTAGAATGGGATTCCAACTTAGCACCTTTTGAGATTTTGAGAAGAGTTACTCTTTGGAGAGTACAGTACGATGAAAGTTGTAAGCTGTTACAATATGGATACCTCGGTTCATGGACTGAACTGGTACCACTCTCACAGCCCGTATCAAAATAATGCTTTACCCTTAGATATCCAGTCAACTGCTGCACCTCAACACATTTCGAGGAGAACCAGCTTACTCTAGGTTCGAGTGGCATTTCACCCTTAACCACAACTCATCCGCTAATTCTTCAACATCAGTCGGTTTGGACCTCTACTTAGTTTCACCCTGGTCATGGATAGATCACCCAGGTTCGGGTCCATAAGCAGTGACAATTGCCCTATGAAGACTCGCTTTCACTATGGCTCTGGTGGGTTCCTTTAACCAAGCCACTGCCTATGAGTTGCTGGCTCATTCTTCAACAGGCATGCGGTCAAAGCCCTAGAGTCCTCCCATTGCTTGGGAGCTTATGGTTTCATGTTCTATTTCACTCCCCAATGGAGGTTCTTTTCACCCTTCCCTTATGGTACTACTTTACTATCGGTCACCTAAGAGTATTTAGCCTTGCAAGGTGGTCCTTATTGATTCACACAGGATTCCATGTGCCTTATGTTACTCGAGTCAGAGCGTAAGCTAGTGATGCTTTTGGCTACTGGACTCTCGCCATTTAAGGTTCAGCACCCACTACTTTGCCTAGCAGTATGACTCTTGTATTGCTCTCCCATAACCCCATTTTCACGGTTTAGGTTGCTCCCATTTCACTTGCCGTTATTATGGGAATTGCTTTTGCTTTCTTTTCCTCTGGTTACTAAGATATTTAAGTTCGCCAGGTTGTCTCTTGCCTGCCCATGGATTCAGTAGCAGTTCGAAAGGTTGACCTATTCGGGAATCTCTGGATCTATGCTTATTTTCAACTCCCGAAGCATTTCGTCGCTTACTACGCCCTTCCTCATCTCTGGGTGCCTAGGTATCCACCATAAGCATTTCCTCATTTGAACCTTGCCCTTAACTTGAAGGCTATGCCATCCTAAGGTGCTGCTAAATGGAAGGATCTTATCAACTTCCATGAATGATAAATCATAGCATAGATCAAACTGTTGAATCAAAAAAATTGGGTGCTATCATATAGCCTTGTATCGGTTAAGTTCATGAGTTGGAGATAAGTGGACTCGAACTGCTGATTTAATTCTGGTTTTATAAAGCACCTAATGAAGCAACCTCAAGAATTCATGATCTTGGCTTCATTCTCTCCCTTAATGTATGACTCTTGACTCCATTTAGACTCCTTGGAGCCATCACACATTCATTTCAAGGAGCCTAGCTATGTGTTACTTCCTTATACTACAATATGGACCATATACCTCCATCACACTTTCTAGGCTCTCTAATTTTTTTCTAAGACTTCCTCTCATACTCTCCCATCATATATGATGCAAAACTAAGGTTGGAAGAAATAAAACTATCCCTAGGTGTCACTTTTGCCCTAGGCCAAGACACCCCTCAAGGAAAAAGCCCATGGAGCTTTCTTTGCTTTTTAGATGGGAAGTGTATAAGGGAGGCTCTCTAGGGGTCTTAGAAACTCATACAAACATTCACATTAGCTTAGGAACTCTTAGATAAAATCAGATTTTTGGTTATGTTCACAAACCCTTAACTTTTCTATCTTGCAAATTCATGGTTGTTCTTTTTATCTCTTTGCACATTCTTGCTTCCTACACCCTAATTCTTAGAATTCACTCTTGGTTTGGTTCAAAACTCCTTCCCTCTTGGCTAACCTAGGTGTGGCTAAAACACACATCCATAGAGACAAGAAGAAGCAAGCATGGAATCAAAAGATTTACCTTTGTTTTCTAACTTTCCTTGGATGCTCTTCCTTTTGCTTTGATTCTCCTCCTCAAATTCAAACTTTTTCCCTCTGGTCTGAGCTTAAAACAGAACCAAATACTTCAAGAAAACTATGGGAAGAAAGAGAAGAAGGAGGAGATTAAGTTTACTAAAGGAAAGACCAAGAAAATCCATGAATTTCATACTTTCTTGCCTTGGTTTTCCTCTTCCTCTTTCCTTCTCTTGTGTGCCTCTCTCCCTTGGTCTCACTTCTATTCTTAGGAAAAAATAAAGTAAGTCATATGAAGGGAGGAAAGGGGACGCACCACTTAAGAAGGCAAACACTAAAATTGTTGCAACAAAATTCCATTTACATCCTATTTCTTGGCATTTTTGTTTCTAGTTCATTTAGCTCCTTTTTTAGAACCGTCTTTTCTATCATAAAATTTAGGTTCTTAATCTTATAAAATGCCTTTAGAATCACTCAATTTGGAGCAAAAACCTTCCCGAATAAAAAAGTCAAAGTTTGGGTCAACTGTCATTAGAAAATGTACATCGGAGGGGGTTTTAATTGTCCCAAAGCTTCCCATAGTTTTTAGAGCCTCTGAGAATCCCAGAGAGCTCAAATTTTCCATTTAAAAAACCCTCTTGTTAGTATTTTAAAAATTACCTAAAATTATGAAAATGTCATTCTGTTTTGTAACTACTTCGTTTAATTTCATTAGGTTATTTTGGTTCCAATTTCAAGGTACCTCTAGCCTCCTATTTTCATTACTTAATGTCTAAATCATTATTCTAATTTTTCTGGACCTTAACCAATTTATTTCAGAGGACTTACTCTTAAAACATATTTGTTTTTGTTATTTTTACGAAAATCGGATAGTACATATCTTGTGCATTGTGATATTTAGGGACCCTTATTATGAAAAATATTAATGAGGCAAGGTAGTTTGTACTCTTTATTGATGACCACACATGCTTAATTTTGCTATATCTCTTGAAGGTGAAATATGAGATTGCAAAAATCTTTGAAATATTCCATAAACTTGTCCAAAATCAGTTCAAGACAAGCATTAAAATTGTTAAAACTAACAGTATCAAAGATTACTTTAAGTCCACTCCAGGACAATATATATGGAAAAAAATAATCGATTACACATAAAAGTTCTTGTGCATATACTCCTCAATAAAATGGAGTAGCTAAGAGAAAAAATAAGCACATACTTAAAGTTGTCCATTCCCTTCTAATTAGCACAAATGTGCCTACCCATTTTGAGGAAAAAGCAATCATTATAGCAATATATCTTATTAACAAAATGCCCTTTAAAACTTTAAACTTTCATTCTCCTCAACAAAAACTACTTAAGACCTACCCTAACACTTCAGCTCTGAGCACAATTCCTCAAAAAATATTTAGGTGTACCTCTTTTGTTCACAATTCCTCACCCTAGTTGAAATTTTTTTTTATTACCATGGATGTTACATTCTTTTGAGAACACCCCTTTTTATGTCTAAATACCCATTCAGAAGGAGTGGAATCACGAAAGAATGAGAGTCTAAGGATGATGGCTATCCTATACAGCAACCCATATAGTCCATTCCTATACAATAGCCTATACAACAACCTATAACCTCCCAAGGTACTGAACTAAATATATACACCATTGATACCTAACTTGATGCTTCAAAAAACACCATATGAGATGCTAATTGGAAGATGTACAACATAAGGGAAGACTGTCTAGTGGTTAAACAACCCAATATGATAATTGTGGGCCCAATTGGATCAAGGGCTCTTGGGTTAGCCCAAATTCCTTCAAAACTCTAAGAGGAGGCTGCCACTCATCATTTTTGTGCTAAAGTAAGTGTGGGCAATAGAATAAGGAGAGAAATGCATGTATAGAGAAGAAGGTTAGAGTTTCACATTTTGGCTCTAATTCGCTCACTTAGAGGGAGATTTAGTCAAGATAAATTATACAAAAGTAGATCCTTTCATCTTCCTTCTCATTTTTGTTTGATTAGTTTCTCATTTGGTAGATTTTCACCTTATCTCTAAATTTGAAAATGGGTGTTTTGATGGTTTCTTGTATGATTTTCAAAGCTTGAGACTAGAGGTACCCTTAGATAAGTATTACCCTTTATTTTGATGTGTTATTATGTTAGAATTTGGCCCTAGTGATTAACTTTTACATTAGGTTTTGTCATTGTACGAAAATGCGAGGAACTTGGAATGAACCATTATAATTTCTAGGTTAAGAAGCTTAAATCTAAATTTTAGAACTCATTGGAGGTTTGGATTAGTGTTTTTCTCAATAGATTATAATGATTAAAGTGAATTGGCATAAGGTTTTCATTGTGAATAATGACTAAGAGTTGCATTTTGCTTAATTTAGGACCTTTAGAGTATTGGCATTTGTTCTTAGCATCTGAGGAAATTGGCACAACTAAGTGAGATAACCAAGAGTCTATTTTAAATTCTATGTATATATTCATTTTAGTATTATAATTGCTGCATATATATATGTTTTCTATGTTAAATGACTAGTTGGCTACTTGACTGTTTTGGACTGTGATCATGTCCTTAGTAGAACTGTGATTATGTTTCCACCTATGCATTATGTTGTGATCATGCATCGAGTCATGTAACACCATCATTTCTAGTAATACCTATCATGCCTTACATGCTCATATGGGATATAGGAAGAATAAAGTGAGATCTTCCTCATTGGATTCATACACTTCCTTAACGTTGTGGCATGGTTAAAAATTCATTTCAGTGTCACATAGACCGTGTGCGCTCATTCTATGCATTCTCATATTTAATTGCATCATTACAACTCATTTCAATCCAAAAAACATGCTTTTAGGCCATGGAAACCAAAAAGAGGTATGGAACATGCATGTTCATTTTCGGTCAGGCTTGGCCTCATTTCTGGGCAAAGTTTGGAAAATCACAACTAAATCTAGAAAAATAAAAAACATGCACTCTTGGTCATTCTGGAAAGTTTAGGATGTCTACCTTACTAAAAATATGTAGAAGTCTTAAAATCTCACACACAAAGCGTTTGACACGTGAAATCATCTGGAGGTCGAAGTGGGTCCTGATACTGTCACAGTTTACTGATATGAACTTCAAAAATGTCTAACTAATTCCAAAAAAATCCAATGCATGCAAATGATACCAATATAGAAATATGTGAATGTTAAATAGAGAGGAAAAATATCTCCAGATCAGTTCATCAAGCCAAACTCTCAGAAATCGATGGAAGATGGTTCTAATTCTCATACATATATGATAAATACATTCATTTACAAGTATTCATATGTGCTACATCATGTACATCATTAGAGTACATCTCTTAATTTAACTACAAAATGGCTCTTTCACATATCCCTTGCCGTTTTCCCTAGCTTCAAGCTTGGTGGCTCCCATCTCTTGTCTCACTCGGTCCACCTAGCATGTTAGGATGGTGGAGAGGGGGAGTGAGATTCAAAGAATCTCAATAGCTCATCTCTCATTCAATCATACATAAGCATACAAACAAGTCTCACAAATGTATGCATGGGCATATTAGCATGTGAAATCATAAGAAAAGCATTTTCAACATTTGAGTAGGCCCTACATAACATACAAAAGCTTGCCAAGCAAATGGATTAACCTCACCCATTCACTTGTGGATTTTGGACTTGCCTCACCTATTCTTTAAGAGGTCCTTAGACTCAACCTTACTCTTGGGAGTCAACCTCACATTTGGGAGACTCTTTACTTTGTCTCAACTAACTTTAAGGTTCTTGGCTCATCCTCACCATAGCTAAAGGGTTGTTGGCTTTTCCATACTCAAGCAAACCAAAGCAATCACAGAATACATCATTGAAATACATAAGGCATCATCATGCTAGCATACTTTTCATGGTTTAAAAACATACATGCACACATGCAAGACAATGTAAGCACACATCTATGCATGAGAGAAGGTGGAGAGAGCTACCTTATCGGCTAATCACAAGCTTTCCCTTTCAATTTGTCTCCTCCCTTGTTGATTTCACAATCACATCTAGATGGGAATGCGTCTCTTGAGTCTAGGCACACAAAAGCATGAAATTACTCTCTTAACACTTTATTCATGAAGAGAACCTAGGGTTTCTCTCTCTAGAATTCTACTAACTCTCTTTCCTCTCTTAAGCTCTCAAGAAAGGTAAGCAAAGAAGAAGAAGTAAAGATATATGAGTTTTGGTCTTCTTTAAGAGGGGTTTTCCATTCTCCCTCTTCTGAACCAAGCTCAAAGGCTAACTATTTCACTAACCAAACCATAGGAAGTGAAGGCAAAGAGAGAAGAACAACATACTAAGAAGAAAAATCATGCAAATCTTACCTCTTTCTTGTTCTTCCTTCCTCCTCTAGGTTTCTCTCTCTCTCCTCCGCCCTTTTCTCTACCTTAGAGGGAGCTTAAGTCGGTTAAAAGGAGAAAGGAGAGGTTAGGATGCTTTAAAAAGTTAAATTCTCTTTTTTTCACGCTTTTCTGGACTAACCCTCGCTACGGCGAGCTCATATCAGTCCCAGACCCTACCTTCGCTACGGCGCGCGCTACGGCGAGCAACGCTCTAGTTTTTGTTTGGGTTGCCCGTACTCGTTATAGTGAAAAGGCACTTTCTCTATAGCTAAACCATTTCTCGCTATAGCGAATAGGTACATTTGCTATAGCTAGCAGAATTAGAATTTTCAGCCCATCGAAAATTTTCAGCTTCTTTTTTCTTTTTTTTGGTTGTTACATTCCACCCTCCTTATAAAAATTTCGTTCTCGAAATTTAAATAGCGTACCTCATGAGAAGAGTTTTGGATATTTCTTCCTCATATCATCTTCTAATTCCTAAGTGGCTTCCTCGGGAGATAATCCTTCCAAACCACTTTCACCAGCGGTATCGTCTTGTTCTGTAACTGCTTGAGTCTAACATCCACGATCTGATTTGGTGATACTATATATGATCGATCATCCTGTAACTGCACATTCTCATATTCTATGACATGTGAGGGGTTGGGCTGGTACCTTTTCAATTGGGAAACATGGAAGACGTTATGGACTTGGCTTATGTTCGGAGGAAGAGCTAGTCCATATGCCACAGGTCCTACTTTATCAAGAATCTAGAAAGGACCTATGTACTTTGGACTGAGCTTTTTACTCTTAATGGACCGACCTATCTCTGTGAGTGGAGATACCCTAATGAAAATATGGTCTCCAATGTCAAACTCTAACGGCCGCCTACGTTTATCTACATAGCTTTTCTGTCTATTCTGGGCCGTCAGAAGTTTCTTTCTGATGGTTTCTATCTGTCTAGAAGTTTGGTCCACTAATTTTGGGCCTATAAGGCTTTGCTCTCCTAGCTCAGCCCAACACATTGGGGACCTACACTTCCTCCCATACTGTAACAACCAAAAAAAAAAGAAGAAAAGAAAAAGCTAAAAAATTTTCGATGGGCTGAAAATTTTCTAAGTCTGCTAGCTATAGCCTAGCTATAGCGAATGTACCTGTTCGCTATAGTGAGAAATAGCCTAGCTATAGCGAGAATGCCTTCTCGCTATAGCGAAAATGCTTCTAGCTATAACGAGTGCAGGCACCCCATACAAAAGCCAGGGCATTGCTCGCTGTAGCGTGCGCCATAGCAAAAACAGGGGTCTGAGACTGATACGTGCTCGTCGTAGCGAGAGTTATGCCTCGCTATAGCGAGGGTTAGTCCGGAAAAGCGTGAAAAAAAAGAATTTGACTTCTTAAAGTACCCCAACTCATCCTTTCTCTCTAAACCGACTTAAGCTTCGTCCAAGCACAGAAAAAAGCTTGAGATAGAGGAAAATTAGGAGAAACCAAGAGAGAAGGAAGGGAAGCTAAGGAAGAAAGGTAAGAACCTTCAAAGCTCTTCATGCTTCTTCTTCTTGATTTTATTCCTTTCCTTCTAAGCTCCCTTTTCATGGGTTGATGAGTAAGAAGGTTTTGGTTTTGACTTAGAGGGAGCAAGAAACTCTTAAAAGAGAATGGGATGAGTTGAGAATGGTGAACTTCTAGAGAGAGAAAGAATCCCTAGTTTCTTATATGCTTAGTAAGGTTTGCTATAGAGAAACCCTTAGCTTTATGAATAAGTATTGAGCTATGAGAAAGTAATTCCATGCTCTTGTGTGTCTAGGCTCAAGAGAAGCACTCCCATCTAGTGGTGGTTGTGAAATCAACAAGGGAGGAGACAAAGTGAAAGGGAAAGCTTATGATTAGCCAATAAGGTAGCTCTCTCCACATTCTTTCATGCATAGATGTATGCTTACATTGTCTTGTATATGTGTATGTATGTTTTACACCATGAAAAATATGCTAGTATAATGATGTCTTATATATCTCAATGATGTTTTATGTAATTACTTTGCTTAAGTATGGAAAAGCCAACAACCCTCTAGCTAAGGTGAGGATGAGCCAAGAACCCTAAAGTTGGTTGAAACAAAGTAAAGAGTCTCCCAAAAGTGAGGTTGACTCCCAAGAGTAAGGTTGAGTCTAAGAACCTTTTAAAGAATGGGTGAGGCAAGTTGAAAATCCACAAGTGAATGGGTGAGGCTAATCCACTTGCTTGGCAAGCTTTTATATGTTATGTATGGCCTACTCAAATGTTGAAAATGCTTCTCTTATGATTTCACATGCTAATATGCCCATTAATACATTTGTGAGACTTGTTTGCATGCTTTATATATGATTGAATGAGAGATGAGCTATTGAGATTCTTTGAATCTCACTCCCCCTCTCCACCATCCTAACATGCTAGGTGGACCAAGTGAGACAAGAGATGGGAGCCACCAAGCTTGAAGCTAGGGAATTCGGTGAAGAAATTGTAAAAGAGTCATGTTGTCACCATTTTGTAATTAAGTTAAGAGATGTAATCTAATGATGTACATGATGTAGCATGTATGAATTCTTGTGAATAGATGTACTCAATATATATGTATGAGAATTGAACTTATAGTGCATGATGTAGCAAGTTTCGGTATGAATAGTAAGATCTTGGCATTATGTGCATGGTGTATGTGTTGATGTGGGAGAGTGAGTTTTACAAATCTTGATTGTTAGACATTTGATCCATGTTTGATAGCCTATATTGATGCCTTCCCTTGTACTCATAGAGTCTTAGAGGTAGGAGAAGCAAAGTTGGACCCCAATAGCCCTCTTTTAACACAAGAGATTGGTCACTTTGCCCATGATGTCCAAGTCTGACCAAATAACCTCTTCTTGCCTTGAAATTTGGCATGGGACTAGATCTTGTCTAGAGATTTTTGGGAAGCTAAAGATCAGGTCATTTGGAAGTCTTTGGAATTTTCTACGATTTTTCAAAGTTGGTATCAGAAATTCAGACTTGCATACGCACTGTTCATTTGGTCAGTTGTGAATTTGTGTCATCTGATGGGCAAACGTGGTCCAATAGCTACGAAATTTTATAGGAAGAAACTAGGCAGTCATAGTGACTTGTAGCAACTAGAAGCACCTCATTTAGAGTTCTAGAGAGGAAGATATGCATTTTTGAAGTTTCTACCCAGTATCAGTCATCTTGCCTGACCTAAGGTACTGTTCCATCAATTTATGAGAGTTTGGCTTGATGAACTGATCTAGAGATATTTTTTCTCTCTATTTAACATCCACATATTTCCATATTGATATCATTTTCATGCATTGGATTTTTTTGGAATTAGTTGGACATTTTTAAAGTTCATATCAGTAAACTATGACAGTATCAGGATCAGTCCGACCTCCAGATGATTTCGCATGTCAAATGCTTTGTGTGTGGGATTTTATGACTTATACATATTTTTACTATGAATTAGACATCCTAAAATTTCATAATGACAAAAATTACATGTTTTGGATTTTTCTAGATTTAGTTATGAATTTCCAAACTTTGCCCAGAAATGAAGCCAAGTCTGGCCGAAATGAACATGCATGTTTCATATCCCTTTTTTGTTTCCATGGGTTTAAAGCATATTTTTGGGATTGAAATGAGTTGTAATGATGCAATTAAATACGAGGATGCATAGAATGAGCTCACTCGGTCCATGTGACACTGAAATGCATTTTTAACCATGCCGGCGATGTTAAGAAAGTATAAGAATCCAATGAGGAAGATCTCACTTTATTCTTCCTATATCCCATATGAGCATGTAAGGCATGATGGGTATGAGTTAGAAATGATGGTGTTACACATACAATGCCTTATACAGTGCCATCTATATACTGGCATGATAACTGTTATTATAAACAAACTCCGCTAGAGGCAAGTATGTATCCTAGTTCCCTTTCATTTCTAGCACACATGCCCTCAACATGTCCTCTAGGGTTTGGATGGTTCTCTCTGTTTGTCCATCCGTCTGAGGGTGGTAGGCCATGCTGAATCTAAGTCAGGTTCTTAGAGCATCCTGTAATGATCTCTAGAAATTTGATGTGAATCTGGGATCTCTATCTGATACTATGCTCCTAGGCACACCATGCAGTCTAACTATCTCCCTGATGTACAGCTGAGCTAACTTATCTAGAGTATAAGTGGCTTTCATAGGTAGAAAATATGCTGTCTTTGTTAACCTATCCACTATTACCCATATTGCATAGTAGCTCGATGATGTCCTAGGCAAACTCATAACAAAATCCATAGCTATGCTATCCCATTTTCACTCCAGGATATCTAGGGGTTGAAGTAACCCAGCTGGTTTTTGATGTTCTATTTTTACTCTTTGGCATACTAAACATCGGGAGACATACTCTGCTATGTCTGTTTTCATCCCGGGCCACCAGAACATTTTCTTCAAATCCTGGTACATTTTATTACTGCTCGGATGGATGGTGTATCTACTTTTATGTGCCTCATCTAGTATTTTCTCTTTGATCTCAGTGTTCCTAGGCACATACAGCCTATCCCTGTACCTTATTATGTCATCCTCAGACAGATTGAACTCCTGGACACTACCCTGGGTTATCTGGGCTCTAATCTTCTTTACATGATCGTCTGTTTGCTGGGCTTCTCTTATCTGATCCCTCAAGTCATTTTCTATTCGGGTCTCACTCATTAATAATTTTCCCGAACACACCTCGCAGGAGAAACTCATGTCTCTAAATCTCTTAATCAATTTCTGCTCTCAGATCATCATACAGGCCACATGTATGGATTTTCTACTCAGGGCATCAGCTACCACATTAGCCTTACCAAAATGGTATTTCAATATGAACTCATAATCTTTCAGAAATTCTAACCATCTTCGTTGTCTCATATTTAGCTCATTCTGTTCAAATAAATATTTAAGACTCTTGCGGTCGCTGTAAATTTCTATTGCTACCCCATATAAGTAGTGTCTCCATATTTTCAGAGCAAATACCACTACAGCTAACTCTAAGTCATGTGTGGGGTAGTTTTCCTCATGAGATTTCAACTGTCTAGAAGCATAAGCTACCACTCGGCCTTTCTACATAAGCACACATTCTAACCCTTTCTTAGAGGCATCACTGTACACTACAAAAGTTTCTTTCGGGTCAGGGAGTACTAAAACTGGGGCCGTGGTCAACTTGTGCTTCAATTCTTGGAAACTATTGTCACATTTCTCATTCCACATAAACGGCACATTCTTCCTAGTAAGCTGGGTCAGTGGCATCGCTATTTGAGAAAAGCCCTGAATGAACCTCCTATAATATCCTGCCAAACCTAGAAAGCTCCTGATCTCTGTCACTATTTTAGGTCTCTCCCACTGTAATACTGCCTCTACCTTATGGGGATCTACTGCGACCCCTGCCTTGGAGATCACATGACCAAGAAACTGAACCTCAATGAGTCAGAAATCACATTTACTAAATTTAGCATACAACTGTTTCTCTCTCAAGATCTTGAGGGCTAATCTCAGGTGTTGCTCATGTTCCTCTCTACTTTTCGAGTAGATGAGGATGTCATCTATAAAGACTACTACGAACCTGTCTAAATATGGCTTGAAAACTCTATTCATGTAATCCATAAAAACTGCAGGTGCATTCGTCAACCCGAAAGGCATAACTAAGAATTTGTAGTGCCCGTATCTGGTTCTAAAGGCTGTCTTGGAAATATTATCAGCCTTTATCCTGAGCTGATGATATTTTGACCTGAGGTATATCTTGGAAAACACTGACGCTCCTACTAACTGATCTAGGAGGTCATCTATGAGAGGGAGAGGGTACTTATTCTTAATGGTGATTTTATTGAGTTCCCGATAGTCTATACATAGCGTAAAGCTTCCGTCCTTCTTCTTTACAAATAGGACTGGAGCTCCCTACGGTGAGACACTAGGTCTGATGAAACCCTTCTCTAAAAGCTCCTCTATCTGTTTCTTAAGCTCTGCTAGCTCGGTGGGAGCCATCTTATACGGGGCCTTAGACACTGGACCTGCCCCAGGTACAATGTCTATAGAAAAATTTACCTCCCTCTCTAGGGGCAGTCCGCTAATTTCTTTAGGGAATACTACTGGGAACTCTCTCACTACAGGAATCTCATCTATACCCTCTTCTACCTCAGCCTGGACTGAAAAGAAAACCAAATACCCTTGACAACCATGTCCTAGAGATCTGTCAGCCTTAGAAGTGGTCATAACAGATAACTCAGCCTTAATACTAGGCACAGTCCCATACTCAGGTAAAGTAATACACCTGTGGCTATAATCTAGTGTGGCATTATTTATAGATATCTAGTTCATACCAATGATCACATCAATATCAATGAGGGGCATACAAATTAAATCAAGGGTGGTCAGGCAATGATTAAATTGGATCACACAATTTAAGCAAGCATGGGAAATGATGGCTTAATTTCCAGTGGGGGTGGATACATGTAACTCATATGGCAATGTATGCATACTTAGACCCAACCTCTTAACACAGTCATATGATATGAAAGAGTGGCTAGCGCCTGAATCAAATAAGGCAGTTACAGAAAACTCATTTATCTTAATAGTACCTTGGATCAGACTTGAGGACTGGCTAGCCTCCTGCTGGGATAGGGCAAAGACTCTACCCTGGGTCTGTGGTCTGGGAGGAGGAGCCATCTCCCTTGGATGTGTGATCTGTAGAGGGGCCTGTGGAGAAACTTGGGTGCAATCTCTGGCTATATGCCCCGGCCTGCCACATCTAAAGCACACGTTTTGCCCTGCATAGCACGGTCTGGTATTGTGATTCCTGGACTGAGTCCTCCTTCTTTTGTCCCTTTGGTTCCACTGACTATTTTCGCCTCTACGGCTCGTCACTGCAGGCTGGGAACCATCTCTAAGTCTCTTGGGCTCAGGGAGGGGAAGAGGTGGTCTGGCACTGGAGGTAGACTGCATCATCCTGAGATTCGTTTCTGTCACTCTGCATACTTCTACAAGGGTATTAAAGTGCCTGATTCTCTGTGGCACAACCCTATCTCTGATCTCAGGGAGCAAGCCCTTCTCTAACCTATCTGCCCTCCATCTCTCATCGTCATGTCTTTGTAGGTATGAGGAATATCTGGAGAGCTCAATAAACTTTGCTACATATTGGTCCACGGACATCCCTGAAATTTGTCTGAACAGGATAAATTCTGACTCCTTCTCATCTCTGATAGAATTGGGGAAATGCTTCTCGTGGAATGCCTCGAGGAATGCCTCCCAGGTGATCGGGGCATTCCTCGCTCTCAGAATAGGCTCAGTGCCCTTCCACCAGTAAATTGCTTCTTTCTGTAACTGGAATGCAGCCATCTTGGCTTTTTGCTCAGACGTGCACTCCATCACCTTGAAGATCTACTCGAGCTCCATAATCTAGGCCTCAACTTTATCTGCATTCATCTCACCATCAAAGGTGGGAGGCCCGAATTTTCTGAATTGTGTGATCACTTTTCTGATAGAGGTTTGTTGCTGAGCAGGAGGCGTCTGAGCTGGTGGAATCGGGGCAACAGCCTGCATGTGTGGCTGTGCATCTGTAGGAGTCGCCCCTGAGTGCTCGGGACGATCTGAGTGTGGAGGTGGCTGAGGAGGAGGAGGAGGTGTAGGGCCCTGGCTATCTCTCTCAGCAAGTCGTTCCTGTAACTGCATGATAATGGCCTGCTACTGATCCAGGCGAGCCATAATAGACTGTAAGGCTCCAGCAACTGGATCACTATGCCCGGCTTCATCAGCCTGAGCCACTCTGGGAGGCCTACCTCTTTCTCTACCTCTACCTTGGCACGTGTCTACTATCTTTCTGAAACATATAAGCATGCTTTAGTACATAATAAGGACATATGTCACTACCATGCACTCAATCATCCATAAACAAGCTCATATACACCTTGGCAACTCACAACACAAGCCACAACCCACAATGAGAGTCTGAACCTTTGCTCTGATACCAATAAATGTAACACCATCATTTCTAGTAATACCCATAATGCTTTACATGCTCATATGAGATATAGGAAGAATAAAGCGAGATCTTCCTCATTGGATTTATACACTTCCTTAACGTTGCGGCATGGTTAAAAATTCATTTCAGTGTCACATGGATAGTATGAGCTCATTCTATGCATCCTCATATTTAATTGCACCATTACAACTCATTTCAATCCAAAAAACATACTTTTAGGCCATGGAAACTAAAAAGGGATACAGAACATGCATGTTTATTTTCGGCCAGGCTTGGCCTCATTTCTAGGCAAAGTTTGGAAAATCACAACTAAATCTAGAAAAATCGAAAACATACACTCTTAGTCATTATAGAAAGCTTAGGATGTCGACTTCATATTAAAAATATGTAGAAGTCTTAAAATCCCACATGTAAAGCATTTGACATGTGAAATTATCTAGAGTTCAGAGTGGGTCCTGATACTGTCACAGTTTACTGATATGAACTTCAAAAATGTCTAACTAATTCCACAAAAATATCATGCATGCAAATGATACCAATATGGAAATATTTGGATGTTAACTAGAGAGAAAAAAATATCTCCAGATCAGTTCATCAAGCCAAACTCTCAGAAATTGATGGAACAATACCTCGGGTCAGGCAAGATGACTGATACTGGGCAGAAACTTCAAAAATTCATATCTTCCTCTCTATACCCCTAAATGAGGTAATTCCAGTTTCTAAAAGTCACTATGACTGTCTAAGTTCTATTTATAAAATTTCATAGCCATTGGATCACGTTTGCCCCTCGGATGACACAATTTCACAACTGACCAAATGAACAGTCCTGATGCAAATTTGAATTTCTAATACCAACTTTGAAAAATCATAGAAAATTCCACATACCTCTAAATGACCTGATCTTTAGATTCCCAAAAATATCTAGACAATATCTAGTCACATGCCAAATTTCAAGGCAAGAAGAGGTCGTTTGGTCAGACTTGGACATCATGGGGCAAAGTGTCAATTTCTCTTGCTAAAGAGAGCTCCAAGGGTTCAAATTGGCTTCTTCCACTTCTAAGGCTCTATGAGCACGTGGAAAAGCATCAACATAGGCTATTAAACATGGCTCAAATGTCTAATAACCTAGATTTGCAAAACTCACTCTTCCACACCAACATATACACCATGTACATAATGCCAAGATCTTACTATTCATAACAAAACTTGCTACGTCATTCAAGATGGTTCTAATTCTCATACATATATGATAAATACATTCATTTACAAGTATTCATATGTGCTGCATTATGTACATCATTAGAGTACATCTCTTAATTTAACTACAAAATGGCTCTTTCACATATCCCTTGCCGTTTTCCCTAGCTTCAAGCTTGGTGGCTCCCATCTCTTGTCTCACTTGGTCCACCTAGCATGTTAGGATGGTGGAGAGAGGGAGTGAGATTCAAAGAATCTCAATAGCTCATCTCTCATTCAATCATACATAAAGCATACAAATGAGTCTCACAAATGTATGCATGGGCATATTAGCATGTGAAATCATAAGAAAAGCATTTTCAACATTTGAGTATGCCCTACATAACATACAAAAGCTTGCCAAGCAAATGGATTAACCTCACCCATTCACTTGTGAATTTTGAACTTGCCTCACCCATTTTTTAAGAGGTTCTTAGACTCAACCTTACTCTTGGGAGTCAACCTCACCTTTGGGAGACTCTTTACTTTATCTCAACCAACTTTAGGGTTCTTGGCTCATCCTCACCATAGCTAAAGGGTTATTGGCTTTTCCATACTCAAGCAAACTAAAGCAATCACATAATACATCATTGAAATACATAAGGCATCATCATGCTAGCATACTTTTTGTAACATCCGGTCTCTCCGTAAACGTGAGAAACGCAATGTTCGGTTTCTCCGTAAACGTCAGAAATGAGCCAAATATAAAAGGAAGTCCTCGAAATAGAAGGAATTGGGGCCAACTAAAATTATGATAAAATTTTAAATATTAGAAAATTAGGATTTGAGGTTTGAGATGCCCAAAAACTAGAGCCAGAAGAACTCAGAAAATTTGCCAAAGAAAGTTGGGGTATTTTGGTAATTTTTGGAAAATTTTGAAAACTCATAGGAGAGCTTTTTAAATGGAAAATTTGAGCTTTTCGGGGTTCTCAGAGGCCCTGAAAACCATGGGAACCCCTAGAACAGTTGAAACCCCTTTGGTGAGCGATTTCGGTAAAGGTTGACCAAAACTTTGACTGAACGGTTCGAAATGGTTTCAGATCCTTTTTGAGTGATTCCAAAGGCAATTCTTATGATTAAGAGCCTAAGGAATATGATGGAAAAGACGGATTTCAAAAAGGAGTTGATATGAGTCTAAAATGAAAAAGCCAAGAAAAGGGACTAAAATGCAAAAGTAAAAAGTTACATAAAGTGACTTTTGGCTTCTTCTTATCCACGTTCCAGCAGCTACTCTGAGTAAAATGCTCTGTTTCTGCCCTAAAAATAGAGAGAGAGAGTGGCGCACAAGAGCAAGCTCAAGGGAAGAAGAAAAGCCATGAGAAAGGTATAAATTCATGGAAACTTTTGCTCTTCCCTTTAGAAAACTTCTTCCCCTCCTTTCCTCCTCTCTTCCTATAGATTTAGTGAGGTGTTTGGTTCTGTTTTGAGCCCAGAACAGAGGGGTAAATTTCAAAATTCAAGGAGAGAGTTGAAGCAAGGAAGAGAGCTCTTGAGAAAAGCTAGGAAATCAAAGTAACTTGTTGTCTTCCATGCTTCTTCTTCCCTTCTCCTCCTTGTGATAATTTCGTCCCATATAGAGACCAATCAAAGGGAGATGAATTCTGGTCCTAGCAAGGGAGATTCATAGATTTTGGAGTGTGAGAAGCAAGTAGGTGCAAAGAAATCAAAGAAAGAAGCATGAAAACACAAGATAGAAAAGTGAGGGATTCATGGAGACATTGTGAAATCTGTTTTGATCCATGAATTCCCTAGCTTAGATGAGTTTTGCTTGAGTTCCTAAGATCCCTAAGAGGTTCCCCATATGCCTCTTCCTCCATGAAAATGAACAAAACCCCATGGAAAGTCATGAACCTAAAAGTTAGAAAAGTGTAGAGCATTTAAGGGGATTGTAAAAACTGATTTAATCTATGAGTTCTCTTGGCTATTTAAGTGTTTCCTTGACCTCCTACAACTCTTAACAACCTCCCTAAATGGTTCTCCCATCAAGGAAAAATCAAGAAGCCATGAAATCCCATTTATACTCTAAGTTTTGGCCAAGTAGGGATGGCATAGTTAGGGAGAGTTTTAAATTGTTTCAAGCCCATTTTTGAGTCATATATGATGAATGAATGTGAGGGGAAACCTTGGGAAGAATTTAGGGAGTTTAGAGAATGAGTTGGTGCTTTAGGTTCCATATTATGATCTAAAGAAGCAACATGGTGCTAGGTCTTTTGTTTTAATGATGTGATGACTCCAAGAGGTTTAAAAGGAGTCAAGAATCATATTTCAAAGAAAAGAATGAGGCCTAGAAGTCCCTTGAGGGGTGTTGCTTCATTAGGTGCCTTTATGGACCATAATGGAGCCTATAGAGCAATCTAGTGTTTTATCAAGTGATGTAGCCTTAGAATATGTTTCATAGACCTAATTGACTCCCATAAATTGTATCTAGGCCAAGAGAAACTATCTCCACCAAATTGTGGGTGTGTGGCCGAAAGAGGAGGCTTGAAAGCTAAGGAAAAAGTGTGTGAAATTGTGCAAGGTAGCTCTCTCCACCTTCTCTCATGCATGGATGTGTGTTTAGCTTATTTTAGAATGTGTGTATGTGTATTTTCAAGCTAAGAAAAGTATGCTAGCATGCCTTTATATTCCATGATCCTTGATGCCATGTTATGTTTTAAATGAATCTATGATGTTTGTATGAGTTTGCTTGAGTGAGGAGAGGCCAAGAACTCTTCCCTTTGGTGAGAATGAGCAAAGAACCCTTGAGCTTGGTTGAGACATAGCAAAGAGTCTCCCAAAAGCAAAGTGGGCTCCCAAGAGTATGGTTGAGTCCAAAGCTCTTAAAGAATGGGTGAGGCAAGTCCAAAATCTATGAGGAGAAGTGTGAGGCCAATCCAAACACTTGGGGAACTCTTGAATGTCTTGTATGATTGATTCACATGCCAAGGTTGCTTTGAAAATGTCCATGACTTCCATTTTTCCATACATGCATTTGAAAGGCTTGCTTTGTACATATTATGTGTGATTGAATGGGAGATGAGCTATTGGGATTCTTTGAATCTCATTCCCTCCTTTCCAATGATCTAACATGCTAGGTGGACCAAGTAACTATGGTGAAAGGAGCCAACATCAATGAAGAAGGAAGAATGACAAGTCTATGTCTAGCTTTAGCCATTTTAGAACCATAATTGTGTTTCTTGATGTATATGTTGTTGTAAATGGCACATGACTCTTGAGACACATGTAAATATGATATTATGTGATGTATACATGTATGGATATGATGTATGAACTTTAGAAATGAATTTGGGTATGTAATGCCAAGTTATGCAAATTGGAAGTTTGATGCAAATGTGTATAAATGTAGGTTGAATGGCCAAAATTAGATGCATGAGGTTTGGAACCATTTGGGCAGCTCACACAAATCTAAAATATGCTTTTAAACTTGCCCAAAAGGTGCCAAGACCAAGGGGAATCCATTTGGCAATTTTGGTGCCCAATATGGAGCCAAAATTGACCATAATGGAACCCTATGCCATTTTTTGGCCAAATGAGTTAGTCTTGCCCTAAAACTTGGCATGAAATTAGGTTTCATTAATACCTTTTTGGAAAGCTAAAGATCATAATTTTTGGAGACCTAGAGAATATTTGATGAATTTTCAAAGTTGGGATTTTTCATGGATTCTGGTATGGGTACTGTTCATACTGGCAGTTTTGAATTCTGTGTTACCCGATGGTCAAATGGTGTCCAATGCTTATGAAATTTTACATGCATACACTAGAGGTCATAAGCTTTCTGTGGCCACCGAGATTACCTCATTTGGAGGTCTGAGCAGTGAGTTATGCATGTTTGAAGTTAACTGTCAGTATCAGTAGCGCCCCATGAGTCTGGTTACTATTCCATAGGGTCCAGCTGACTAAACATATCGTTTTCATTCTGGAATTATTTTTAGTATCAATTTAACATTTTTATCTTTCCAGAATGATCAAATTTGTGTAATTTTGATTTTTATAGAACTAGTTATGAATTTCAGAAATTTGTATCAGTAAACTGAATCACAGCCCAGGCAGCCAGCAACTCTGAACCTTTTTGGATGTCAAACGTCCTCTGTGATAAATTTTATGCTCTGGATGTATTTTTAGTGTAAAGTAGACATCCATAACTTCCTAAAATAACCAATATTACATGATTTCAATTTTTTTAGATTTATTTATGAATTTCCAAACTTTGGTTAGAAAGAGGGCCAAACCTGGCCGAACTTAAATAGCTACTTTTATTGCTCCATTTCGATTTCTATGAGTTGTGGGCATGATTTTGAGATGGAAATGAGTTGTATTGATGTATTTAAATATGAGAATATATAGCATGAGCTCACACAGTCCACGTGACCCTGAATGGAATTTTTAAGTATGACGCAACGCAAATAAAACCATTATTTTCATTCCCTTTTTCATGTACTCTCATGGAAATAATAAGGTGAAGCTTATGAATGACATAAAATGAGATATAATTTATGGTGTTACACTTTTCATGGTTTAAAAACATACATACACACATGCAAGACAACGTAAGCACACATCTATGCATGAGAGAAGGTGGAGAGAGCTACCTTATCAGCTAATCACAAGCTTTCCCTTTCAATTTGTCTCCTCCCTTGTTGATTTCACAATCACACCTAGATGGAAGTGCTTCTCTTGAGCCTAGGCACACAAAAGCATGAAATTACTCTCTTAACACTTTATTCATGAAGAGAACCTAGGGTTTCTCTCTCTAAAATTCCACTAACTCTCTTTCCTTTCTCAAGCTCTCAAGAAAGGTAAGCAAAGAAGAAGAAGTAAAGATATATGAGTTTTGGTCTTCTTCAAGAGGGGTTTTCCACTCTCCCTCTTCTGAACCAAGCTCAAAGCCTAACTATTTCACTAACCAAACCATAGGAAGGGAGGGCAAAGAGAGAAGAACAACATGCTAAGAAGAAAAATCATGCAAATCTTACCTCTTTCTTGTTCTTCCTTCCTCCTCTAGGTTTCTCTCTCTCTCCTCCGTCCTTTTCTCTACCTTAGAGGGAGCTTAAGTCGGTTAAAAGGAGAAAGGAGGGGTTAGGATGCTTTAAAAAGTGAAATTCTCTTTTTTCACGCTTTTTCGGACTAACCCTCGCTATAGCGAGGCATAACCCTCGTTACGGTGAGCTCGTATCAGTCCCAGACCCCTTCCTTCGCTACGGCGTGCTACGGTGAGCAACGCCCTGGTTTTTGTATGGGATGCCTGCACTCGATATAGCTAGAATCATTTTTGCTATAGCGAGAAGGCACTCTCGCTATAGCGAACTGGTACATTCGCTATAGCTAGGCTATAGCTAGCAGACTTAGAAAATTTTCAGCCCTTCAAAAATTTTCAGCTTCTTTTTTCTTTTTTTTTTTTGGTTGTTACAAGTCATGATCATATTCATTTTAATGCATCGAGCCATGAGTTTGCTTAATAGGGAAGTGGTGCCATGATTTGGTCCCTTTTTCTCTGTTTTTGACTATTAATATGTTGTATGTGATTAGTAGTATATGATAGTAGTTAATGGTAATTAAACTAGTTCATTTGCTAATTATATTAATAATTTTGGTATTTATTGATATAAAATCATTTATGCTGATTAATTTGCACATATATATATAGAATTTTTTTTAGTTACTGAGATTCATATCTCACCTTGTTTTATAGGCTAGCCATTTCAGATGAAGGTCCTTCGACTAAAGAAAAAGGGAAGCAAGTGGATGACTACCCCTAGTCTAAGGCCTTGTGTGGGATTATTGCACTTGGATAATCTTAATTTAGTGTAGATGCTATTCTTTTTGTAATCTAACATGTATAGCATTGTAATGCATTCATTTTTGTCAAGTGTAGATATTTTGATATTTTTATAACTAAGGACTTAAACCTTTAGGAAGCTAGTCTCTAATTTATATAGAATTTGATGTATCTATCTAATAATGAGCAAAGATGGACTGCTGTGAGTATATGAATTATGTCTTATCAATCAAAAGATATGGTTATATTGCTAAATGAATGTTTAGCCTAAAATTTAATATGTGAAGCTTTTTGCTGTCGTGTATGCCTTTTGTGTGGATTTGAGGTGTGCCATAGCCATATTTTACACTTAAGATTACTTTATAGATTTGAGGATAGGAACAAGTTTATTTAGTTTATTGAAACTTGCTCAAAGTGGTCTAAGGTCAGTTGATAGGGGATTGCACATTTGAAGTTGTCATTTGTGGCTTCATGTATCCTTTTGCAGTCTTAATGGATGAATTACTGATATAAAATAAGATTTAATTGGCTTGGTTAATCCTTAACTCCTTAAATGACAAAAGTTAGTAAGTTGAGGTATATAGGAGATTTTATGCCATTAAAACCTTGCATTTTAGCTATGGAAGGAGACTAGAATTTAATTAAAGGCAGTGACAAAGGGTTGGGATGAGAATATATAAGTTTAAGATTAAAGGCTAGTTAGGTCACCTCTAAAATATCTTTGAGTTGTGACCAAATTGAGTTTAGAGGGTAATAGTAGTTGGATGCGCTGTGGCGCTAGGCCACTAGCAGCAACGCTAATCGAGAAGGGTGGTAAGGTTTACTCCAAGGAGCAGTCTCAAATAGCATGAGAGGGTCTTGCTGCAGCAAGAATTAGGTGAATGGGGTAAAGTGTGATGACCCTAACTTCTAATCATTGTAATTAAGGTTAAATACGTGATTAATAATCATAAACTAGGTTTACATGACAATACAACTAATTACATTTAGAAAATGCAGGGAAATTTGAACCTTAATGTTATTAGAATCATCAACCATATAATTACAAGCACTTATGTACATTAGGGAAACAAACATTCATTTATAAGCCTTTGATTCTATTACTTATCAATTCCAACTCACAAGAATCTTCTATTAATGTTTCTAAGTCATCCCTTGAGGTCACCATATGAAGAACCAAGATTTCTAGGTTAATATAAGGGTTTCAGGATGTTCGCCGCAGCTAAATTACACTTAGCCATTGCCAATTCCTCTCGGCTTCGCCCCTTGCATCGTTACTAATTTCGCCGTGGTGAGTTGGACCTTCGCCGCGACTAACCTACATGGCGCTGCAGTTTAGCCCCGGCAAGGAAGCCTCCTAGAACCTACCTCGCTCGCCTCTCGCTATTGGCTGTGGCCAATACCTCTTTTCGCCGTGGCCAATTCCTCTCTGGAATGCCTGGCTTATTTTCACGAAAGTTCGCCGCGCCAATTCCCCCTTTCGCAACGGCAAATTTTCCTCTGGACGACTCCCAGTTAACCTCTCACATTTCACCGCGGCTAATTCCATATTTCACCACGGTGAATTGTTCTCTGGTACTCTCCTTGGGCAACTTTGCCTCTATTAGCCGTGGCTAAGCCCATTTTGGCCGTGGCGAAATGCCTTCTGATCCTACAACTCCTAAAATCTTATCTCATACTCTCCACTCTCTATCTAGGGACTTTCTAAGGCCCCTCTCCCACTTGTTATGAGATCCTAATAACATTTATCTAGCTGATTTACCCCAGCCATTGTATCGTTAAGCTTCTAATGTTTAAATGTGGATTTTCCTACTCAACCATTGGTCTTATAACAACAAGTTTATGAATTTCCCACAATGGTCATTCAATCATATTTTCATTGGGTATTTCATGCATCACTAGTTCAAGTCTACAATCAATATATATCATATGATTTCATTACTCAAATAGTCAGTTATATCATAGGTTCACAAACCACATATAGTGTCAAAGCTCATACATCCATCAACAATTAATATAAGGCCTACTTCTCAATGGTTACATTCTATGTTATCAAAATACAAACTCCTACACTTGGTAATACAGATACATGATGATGCTATACAAGGTTAACAAAATTAGCATCTACTCTATTCCACTCGAACCAAGTGTAGCTCCCTACACCAAGCCTCAGTTCATGGATGTTCATCCACTTGCTTACCCTTATCCTTACTTAAAGAACCTTCACCTGAAAGTATAATCCCATAAAATGGGGTGAGATGCGAATCTCAGTAACCAAGGCAATTCCATCATATATTCTAGTTTAATTAACATATATGTATGATTTCAAATAAGTATCAGAAAACATACTAGTCATATTAGTAAATGAAATAATTAGGCTATCATGATTACTATCCTATATTAGCAATCATATTTTCATATGTTAAAGGACAATAACATTGGGAGAGGCCCATCTATGGCACCTACTCCCCATTGAGCACAACTAGGGCTCAGTGTATCTGGGGTTTGATCATAACCTAGTGCCTGATCGAAGCACATGCACGGGTGGCAGCCGCACCACAGCTCTACCATGGACTCACAAGGTCTAATCACAATACAATAGATAGCCAACCAATTCATTCAGCATTTCAAATCATTCATGTACAACAAATATGAAATTAAAACAAATATATACATGGAATTAAGATAGTCCCGGTTACCTCACTTGTAGCTAATCCTCTAAGAACCAAATAAATGTTATTTTAGCCTATGGACACAAAACCAAGCCATTACCATCCCTAATCACAATTTGCATAAGCAACCCATCACTTAAAAAAAAGGTTAAGCTATATAGAACTACTCAGAAACACTTACCCAATCACTACTAAAACCAAATTCGGATTCAGTTGCTCCTACCCCAGAAACCTCTATATAATATCTCAAATTTTGAGTAAATTCATACAGAAACAATACTCATATTATAAATCAGCTATAGGGGTCTCAAACTAGCAAAGAAAACATCAAAATAGAGAGTTTATACTTACCTAATGTCAGCCCTAGCCTCTACTTACGAATTTTCACCATGGAAACATCAAATGGCAAGTTTCAGATTTTGGGTGTGGGTGAAAATATTCCAAATGAAAAACTAATTAGGCCAAAATGAAGAGAAAGAGAAGGGGATTAAGTTATATAACTATTACCTTGGCTGAATCTTACTCTAGAAGTGGGAAATGATGGATTTCTTACCCAAACCCTAGCTTCCCTTCAAACCTCCAAATTTCTCTCTTGTGTTTCAGCAAAATGAGGAAGGGGCTGAAGTGTTTAGGGTTTTAGTTGGGTCAAATATGGGTCATGGGCCGCTCCAAAGATCCAACTCCAAATGGGCTTCAGATTTTAGCTATGTTGGGCCAACTCTTATGCATTGGGTTGCTGAAGTTTAATTAGATTTGGGCCAAGTTTGAAGAACTCAATTGATTTGGGTCTGCTCAAAGGTTGTTGGGCTAATTATAAAAGCCTATAAAAGGTGGATCTTGGGCCTCTATCACATTGAATTAGATTGGACCCGCACCTAACTCATTGGGCCTTCATTAGCCTCTTATCATGATCTCCTACATTAATTTAGGCCTAGATGAAATTTCTATCCCAATTAAATCTCAAGCTTATATTAATAATTTATCTCTCTAAAATTTCTATTCACTTAACTTACCTAATTACCCCATATTAATTATTCTTAATTATTCCAAATCCATGATTAATACCTTAATTAATTTTGAGGTGTTACACAAAGAGGTCTAGAAAGGCACCTTGCTATAATGTGAACATCTTGAGCCACAGTGAGGATCTGATTCCCATGAGTTTTATGTCTTAGAATGGAGTTTAGCCACTATACAAGACCTTTGGGTCACGATGCAAGTTCAAATTTTTAGTTCTAGAGTTTCATATTTGAACTAAGTTGTAGCTAAACCTTCCCAAGTTGTGACCTAAGTTTAGAAACCCTCATTTTAGCTATTAAATCCTAGTTTTTACAGTGTAGATGATGAGTATGAACTTGTAAACCAACAAATATGAATATTATGCTTCCTGGAATCGTGTTGTACAAGATAAAGGTGTTGAATGAAAATTTTAATTTCCTATGTAAACAAACTCTCATGTATATCTTCATAATAATTATTAATGACCCAAAGATTCAAATTTCCCATATTTTCACTCGTTACTAAACTATTATCCACATTAGATCTTAAGTACTGGTGATTAAGAGTATAATTATGCTTAATTAGCCTAATCAAGAGTTAGGGTCATTACACTTTACCTTAGGCTTAAAGTCTCTTGAGGGCATGGATTTGCCTTTATTTAGGCCAAGGAAACCCCTAAAGCATGGCTTTACTCTCATGTGTATGATATGGCTATGATTGCATAATATGCATCCTTGCTTCTATGTGCTTGAGTGAATCATATGTGTGTTTAAATGTTGGTTTAGCTATTTGAATTATTTGAATCTCAAATTTCCCTTTCTCTATTAACCAGGGCCAGGTGAAACTCAAAGAAAGGAAAATGAAGAGGTAAAGGCCTAAAGAGACCAATTTTCTACAAATGTGTGGCCTAGGATATAATATTATGCAAATATTTTATTTTGATGTAATGTAATGGAAATATGTGCAAAAGTATTAGACCATAAATTTATGACCATTAGATGCATGTATAGGGCATTGGAACATGATTTAAGATACGGAAATCCAATAAGTTTATGCATATATCTTGTTGTGGAATGGTAATTTTTAGTTACAAGGCAATTGTCATGTGATGAAACATTATTATACGATGCATATATGGATTGAAATATCCCATTAAAAAGAAATTGAATTTTAGAACTCATTTAGTACCAACTGAAACCAAAATTTTCACTGCTTGAGCCATAAAATGTCCCTTTGCTATTGATAGACTTAATGTCCAAACTTGGGGCTAAAATTTGATAAGCATCTAGAGGACATTTAGATCTTTTTATAAAGCCAAAGATTATAATTTTTGAAGCCCTATAGAATATTTAGTGAATTTTCAAAGTTAACTCCAATTAACTCCAAAAAGTTGTCATGCCTTGTTACTATTCATTATAGTATAGCCATGAATTTCATACTCTTTGAGGGACCCAATGGATTCATTTTGACTTGTAATGTTTATAGTAGAAGGTTCACATTCTAAGATATGTTATGACACTTAATTTGCATTAATCAAAATTGTATAACTCAAGTTATGAATTTTTGAAGTTTAAGCATCATTATGTGTTTTATGGCATAATTGTGCAAATGATCATCTTTATGAGTTCATTCTCTATTTACATGTTAACTTAGATGGAACAAATGGATTATGCATGAATTTTTGACATGAAATGGTGAGAATCTATTTTTGAGTCTTGTAAGTCGATTTGAAGCATTTTGTAACTAAAATTTTTGTTGCTAAAGGCTTAGTTATGTAGTTTATTTCTGAGTGAACAATTAATAGCATAAGAAAATTAGAATATGATATTGTGTAACACTATTGCCTAACAATCCTCATGGGATCACTCCTCAGACTCATTGCCTACTTTATTACTTATATGACTAGTACACTTGTTAAAGTTATGACTATCATTATTATTGGAGATCATTCTATCTGAACATGATTTTTTCTTTAATTAGTGTTAATTATTAATTTGAAATTTATTTTTTTAGTTGTTTCCTATATTTTTGTAATGTTCGATATTTTATGTTAAGTCAGACTCTTGGATACAAGTAGAGAAAGAATTACATATGGTTAAAAACCTAATTGAGATATTAAAATAGGGTTAAGAATTAGCTTAAGGCCCAGAAGAGGTAACTGCAAAAGGTTTTGTGGTGCAACAGAAGAAATATAGGGAAAGTGAAATATCCTGTATTTCTAAATTGGTCTAGACTCTTTAAATAATATAAGAGGAGGGATAAAAAGAGTATAAGACTAACTAAGAAGATGAAATAGAGGCACAAGTTAGGTTAAAGTTTAAAGAGGGGCAATTGTAAAAGGGTTCTATACCATAAAAGTAGAAATACAAGAAATTTTATAATTTTGAATATCATGAGGAGAAAGGTGTTTCTCACTATAGTAAGATTAAATGAGTTAACTAGAATGACCAGAATGAATCAAACTAGTCAAAATAGTTATGGCACACAAAATGAGAAAATTAATGAGACAATGCCATTTTAAATTATTCAAGCCATTGTAGGCCCTGAATTGTTGCTTGTTGAGTATAAGAGAGAGTTAAATGATGTATAAAGTAGAGGAGTCCAAAAAAATAGCGTTAAGTAGGTAGAACACATGAAAATGACTACAAGGGTAAATACCAGCCTAACTATAAAGTGGAAAAAATCAAGGATTTAAATAACATCAAATTTAACATGAGAAATAAATATCTCTCATCATAATATCATAAAATAAGGCTAGCAGATTAACCAGATAAAATCAATTTAGTTAAATCCTTGACAGTGGCCAAATTAAGATTCCTAGTAGTCATATTTTAGACTAGTCTTTTCCAGACTATCTTAAGCCTTTAAAGCTTCTAAGTAGATATTTTTAATGAAGGAGAGAGTCTTAAATTTTGTATAGAGTAGTCAGTTTCTAAAAAAATTGTGAAATGAGTTTAAAAGGAGGAATTAAAGTGTAGAGACACAATGGGCATTTTGAA
Organism: Erythrophleum ivorense; assembly: GCA_026724425.1. Classification (NCBI taxonomy): domain Eukaryota; kingdom Viridiplantae; phylum Streptophyta; class Magnoliopsida; order Fabales; family Fabaceae; genus Erythrophleum; species Erythrophleum ivorense. The sequence continues at coordinate 27,273 of JAIUCV010000938.1, read as the reverse complement.
AAAGCTATAAAGTCTACTTTTTCTTATTACATGTCATGCCACTCATCATCTTGAGAGGAAGGAAGAGAGAAGGGAAAGAAAGGCAAGATAGGCAAGTTTTTATGCAAAATTTTGCTATGTAATAGCTATGAAACTTCTTCATCTCTTCATGCTTTTTTCCAATGGTAGGTTTGGTTTCTTGAAAATGTGAAAGTTATGGTTGTCACCTTGAATAAAAGAGGTGATTTGAGAAAACCAAATATACTATAAGAATCTACACTTAATGAGCTTCCAAACAAGGTATCAAGCTAAAAGAATTGCTATTCTTTGAACCTTAAACCTTATGATGGTTTAACCGAGAGAGAGAAAGAGAGAGAGGAGAAGGCTTGAACTTGAGAAAAACTTGGTGAAAATAAGGATTTAGAAGGATGAGGATTACGATTATGCAAAGAAATCTACCTAGGAACCCATAGAATTCAAAATAGTGTCACATAGGGTTCTAGATAAGCCATGGAAGTTTTAAAACCCTAAGAAGATGATTTGAACCCTATAGTGTCATAATTGAACTAGAAATAAATCATGTATATCCTAAATCCTTCATATTTCTTATTAAGTAGACAAATTTCCTTGGTTAGGGCAAATGTGATGGTGTCTCAGCTAAGGAGTTACGGTGCCTAGGGAGTTGTTTCATTAATTATGAGGTTTTAGATGACCTAGATATGAAAATAAACACTAATAGAAACATTATAATAAATTTAGGAACCTTATTTTTGTAAGTGAAAAGTTAGGATTCAAGAATGCCTAAATGGGGCAATATGACTCTATGCATGTCTAAGCATGTTTGTGGTGGCCCTAATGAGTCATATTGTAGTCATATAGATCATATATGGTGAGATTTTGAAGCCTAGAAATTGAATATTGAGAGTTACCTCTTAAGGCATTTAAAGTAACCTAAGTTTATATTTCAAGTTCTAATAGGTATATGTAGTGATGGAATGAGATAAAATATGTTCTAATTAGTCGCTTTGTATCTTAATCTGTGTTTAGACCAAGCTAGAGTGACCACATCCTTGTGTGTGTGCCAAGATGAGGAAAACAAGAGAAAAGGAAAAGAACAAGTGAACTAGTGTGGGGTTAATATTCCTAAATTCAATTTACTTTTCCTTCCTTGCATGCATTAAGATGTATCTGTGTTAATGCATTATGTGTATTGGTTGTTATATGAGTTGATTAAGTTTATACTCAAATTAGCTTTTGTAGTTTAAGTTTTATGCATATATGAGTTATTTTTTTGGCTCATAGCAAGAGTGGCAAGGAATTGAATACAGTAGTTCTTTCATAGCCCAAAGATGAGCCTAGCTAGTATGTTTTTATGCCATGGTTAGATGAGTATAAAAGTTTTATGCCAATTCCATGCTTAAAATGTTTTTATGTGCATATGACCTTGCATGCTTGCATTTCATTATTGAATCATCTATTATGCACATTGGATTGATTGAGTATGACTACTAAGATTCTCCCTAAAATCTCAACCTTTGTATCCCTTTGACCCTATCAGGTGAACCTAGCAAGGAGAAAGAGAAAGAGAAAAAGATGTGAACTTGAAGTAAGTAGAAGCTAGGGTTTATGTGTTGTGTATATATATTGATGTATACTATGATGAAATGTAATAGCAATCCATGTACAAGCTTAAACCTCAAATGTATGCTAAATTGATACAAATATATGCCATGGGAACATGTTTTAGTGTATGGAATGTCATTGGTCCATATGCTTGTCTACAAGTGAAATGGTGATTTTTGGATGCTAGGTGATTTTCATATATTAAGTTATTTATAGATGATGTATTTATGGATTGAAAGTTGCTCAAGGCAAGAGATAGCTCATTAGAACTTAATTGGACCCTTTGGGAACCAAAAATTTGTCCAAATGAGCCATAAAATGCATTCTTGCCCTTGACAACCTAAATGACCAAGTTTAGGGAAAAAATTTGGTGAGCGTCTAAAACACATTTAGAGCTTTTTATAAAGCCAAATTTTGTATTTTTTAAAGTTCTATAGAATATTTGGCAAATTTCCAAAGTTGGCCCCAAAAAGTTACCACGGCATTAGGACTGTTCACACTAATTTAGTTTTGGTTTTCATATTCTTTAAAGGACTAAATGGATTCATTTTAACTTGAAATTTTTTTAGTAGAGCGCTTAGATGAAAAACTTTAAATGGCCGCTTAATTTGTCTCAATCGAAGTTATGTAATCCAAGTTATGAATTTTTGAAGTTTGTACTATGATATGTGACTATAGCCAATATATGCAAATTGCTCTCTTTATATATTTGGCATTTAGATACTTGATCCATTGAATGAGACTAGATGTTTATATGTGAATTATGAGTTAGAATTGGGTAGAATACCAATTTTGGATATTAGAAGTCCATATGTGATATTTAGTATCAAATTTCTGTTAATGATAACTTTTATATAAGTGGATGTACCAGTATACCAAGTACATGGAACATAGTAGGAACTTTTAGCTAGTTTGTTTATGCTACTTTTTATTAGGTTTTAAAGTTGTTTTCTAGATAATGCCTTAGGTGTTTTAGTTTGAGTTTATCTCATATGTTTTAACTATTTATTTTATTTTTCTTAAATAGGTTTTATCACTTAATTACTTGAGAGCTAGGTTATCTCTCTTATATTTTATAAATGTATTTTGTATTTAATAAAATAAGTTCAAAGGAAACTTAAACATTGAATTTCTACATGATATTAGAGCCCTTATGACTTGATCACCTCATATGACCAAAGAGGTTAAGCAATGGCAACAAACATTGAACAAGATGATTTTATCCACAAAATTGCCACCTTCAACAACTATGAGGTGAGCAAAACAATTGTAATCTTGATCATCACAAGGCAAATCATTACATTAAACACCAAGAAGAAAGGAACCACTGAAATTGATTTTAGAATGAAAGAAACTACCTTAACTCTCATTGCATAAAAGCTAGTGAAGACATCCAAAACTAACACCCCTCACTACAAATTGGGATGTAGATCCCTAAACCATGGTCCTCATAACAAAGTGAAAGTCTGGAAGAGGGAAAAAAAAAGAATATTGCACCTTGCAACAAAATAGGGTGAAGAAGACTTGCACCTCGCTACAAAAGGGAGCTGAGGAAGCCAAAAACTACACTTATTGCTAAAAGGGGTGAGAAGACTAAACAAATCTACACCTTGTGGCAAAGTAACGTGAAGAAGATCATGAAGAAAAAAAATGGATCCATAACAAGGAGTAACGAAGAAAACAAAGACTTAGAAACTAAAATTAAAAATGAAATTTGTTGAACAACCTCTAAATGTCCTAAAAGAAACAATACTAGCTCCAAGATGTGCCTAGCTTAAGAGGGTGTAAGAGATCACATGATCTACATGTGATTTTATTTTTTTAATTAGAATTAGTTATTAATTTGGATTTTTCTATTTTTCATTATTTCCTATATTTTAGCTAGTTTGTTTAAGTTTCTTTTAAGCTATTTTCTAGATAATGCCTTAGGTGTTTTAGTTTAGATTTATATCCTATGTTTTATGTAACGAACATAATTTTCGTAAAACAACGAAATGAGCCATATAAAAGCAAGTCCTTTGAAATGAACTAGATAGTGTCCCAAAAAATTTGGATAGAGTCCTAGGCTCCTAAAAATGATAATTTTAGGCTCAGACGAAAAGAAAAACGGAGCTAGGACGATGAAACAATTTGTGATGAAAACTGACGAAATGTAATGGCATTATTGTAAATAAGTGCAAATTTTGGAAAAAACATGTAAGAGGGCTTTTTAAATAGGAAATTTGAGTTGCCCAAGGTTCTCAGAAGCCCCAAAAATCATGGGAAGTCCTAGGACTGGTAAAACCCTCCGGTGTATGTTTTCCAACGTCAATGAGCCCAAACTTTGATGAATTCGTTCGATAAGGTTTTAGTTCCAAATTGAGTGATTCCAAAAGTATTTTATTAAATTGGGAACCTAAATTTTATAATGGAAAAGTCAGTTCTCAAAAAAGGAGCTAAAATAAGCCGAAACGAAATTGCCATTACAAAAGGAAGAAATTGGAATTTTTGAAAAAGTGTGTTTCTTGAAACTTCCACATACTTCTCCTTTCTTCTCCCCCTCATAATAGCATGACTTTCCTTTATCCAAAATACAGAAAATTACTTGCTCTCTTAGGCACACAAGAAGGGGAAGAAAAGGAGGAGAAAAATCAAGGAAAAGGTAAGGAAACTTTTTATATTTTCATGCTCTTTCTTCCTCCAACCTTGTTCTCCTCCTTCTATTCTTTCCTTCCATGATTTATTTTAGTTATTTAGTTCTATTTTGGTCTAGAATAGAGGGGGGGAAGTTCAAAATTTTTGAAGGAAAGCAAACCAAGGAGAAAGATCATTGAAAGGAGCTAAACCCAAGGTGATTTTCTATTTTTATTGCTTCTTCATTTTGCTCCTCCTTTGGTGTGATTTTGGCCTTATACATAACCATTAGAGGGGAGAGAGTTCTATCTAAAAATAAGAGAGGAACAAGGGTTTCAGACCATGGAGAAGAGGAATATGGCAAGAAATTGCAAGAAAAACCTATGAAAAACAAAATAGAAAAGTGTAGGCTTTTTTAGGGTTTTGTAAAATTTGATTTTGTGTGAGTAATTCTTTAGCTATTTAAATGTTTTCTCGAGCTCCTAAGACCCTTAGAAAACTCCCTAAGTGGCTCTCTCATCAAGGAAAAATCAAGAACTCCATGAACCTTCCTTGGTGTGCATATTTCGGCCAAGCTAGGATAATTAAGCTATGGAGTGTTTTAATTTGTTCTAGCCATGATTTAGGACTTTATTTGATGTTAGAATATGGGAGAAACTATTAGAAAAAATTTAGGAGCCATGGATTGGAAGATGGAACAATGGTGTCCATAATGGTGCCTTATGAAGCAACTTGGTCTTCCAATTATGCAAGTGAATGTGTGAGGGCTCCAAGGACCTTAAATGAGTCCAAGAAGTCTAAAAATAACAAGAGAATGGAGACTAGAACTTGAAATGTGAGAGTTGCTTCAATAAACCATTTATGGAACCATTATACCACTTATGGAATCAAGTGTGTGTTCAAGAGTGAGTTTAGTGTCTTGGCTTGCTTCAAGGGTGTAATTGTGTGTTTTTTATGGTATCTAGGCCAAGAGAACATCCATCCACCTAGGTGCACTTGTGAGGCCAAAAAGAGGGAAGGAAAAGATCAAGAAAAGCTTGCATAAATCCAAGGTAGCTCTCCACCTTATTCTCCTTGCATTCTTATGTGCATATATATGTCTTTGTGTGTTTGTGTATGCTCTTGAGACTTGAGAACATTCCACTTGATGCCTTGACATTACATTGGTACCAATGTGTTTCCTTGAATGGTCTTGGTTGTGGAAAGAGCTCATAAGGGTGAAATGATGCCAAAAGTCTCTTAATAAAGGTGAGGAGATGCCAAAAGTCTCATGGCATGGGTGAGACAAGGCCAAAAGTCTCTTGGAAGGGTGAGGTCAAGTCAAAAGTCCCTAGGGCAAGAGTGAGGAAAATCTAAACGTCCTAAAAATAGGGTAAGGTAAAACCAAAAGTCCCTAGAACATGGTCTTGTCTTGAATGTGAATACGTGACATGGAAATTGTGACTTTGCATACTCTATGATTGCCAAACCTTCCATACATATACTTTGATGTGAATATGCCTTGAATGTGTATGTGAATGGGTGTGTGAGCTATTGAGATTCAAAGAATCTCACTCCCCCTCCCTCTATGATCTTGAAATACCTAGGTGATGTCCAAGAAGCAAGGAATGCAAGTCAAGAGCATTGAAAAATCATACTTTGTTCATTATGAAGTCTCTTTTGTACCTAATGGTCAAAGTGGTCATGTAAATGTTATTTTTGAGATGTAAACCCATGAAAAAATGTAATATGATGTATGAATATTATATAGACCATGTGTGACATTAAATCAATGCAAATCATGAAATTTGCCTCTTGTGTGGTTATGGTTGCATGTGTATTATTGGATGTGGAATGGCCAAATTAAGATGCATAAGGTTTGGAACCACTTGAGCAGTTCATACAAGTCATATTCATGTTTTTAAACTTGCCCAAGAGGTGCCAAACTCAAAGGAAGGCCATTTGGACCAAAGTGATACCTTATGAAAGGCAAAATTGGCCATTTTGGTGAGCTATGTCACTTTTTGTCCAAATGAGCTCTTCTTGATTTGAAATTTGGCATGCATCTAGATCTTGTTGAGATATTTTTGGAAAGATAAAGTGTATAATTTTTAGATGTCTATGGAATATTTGGTGAATTTTTTAAATTAAAAACTTTTCTGGTTTTGGTTTAATGCACTGTTCATTTTGGTCCAAAATGAAACTCTGTCACTCATTAGACAAATGATGTCCAATTGCCACCAAATTTTATAGAGAGAAACTAGATCTTCTCAGTGACTTGTTTCAATTAGAATCACCTCATTTGGAGGTCTAGAGAGTGAGATATTAAATTTTGAAATTACTGTCTAGTATTAGGCGACCAGTCAGACCTAGGTTACTATTTGATTACTTTTCAAGATCTGAACGTACTGGGATTGGTCTGCAGTTATTTTTTTCCTCTATCTAACATCCGTAGCTTTCATATTGGTATCACTTGTATGGATTATATTTTTTTGGAATTAATTGGATATTTTTGAAATTTATGATAGTAAACTATATCAGTATCAGGTGGCAATCAGACCTTTGTGGCTATTTTGTTATCAAATATAGTCCGGATGAGATTTTCATGGCTGAGACTTATTTTTACTATAGCATTGACATCTAGATCTTTCCAAAAAGCTATGGTTTGTGGGATTTTTATTTTTTTACATTTAGTTATAATTTTTCAAAGTTTCCCTTGAAATCTATTACTGTACAACCACGATGAATGAAGAATATTTTGGGCTTTTTGATCCTTGATCTGTGGTTTATGTGGAATTTTGCAATTTTTATGACTTATATGGATGAAAAATAATTAGAGAATGATGTTGGGGAACTCACGGGGTCCATATAATGCAAATTTAAAAATTTTACCCTAACATAACTCAAATAAAGTGTGTTATTTTCATACTTTTCCTCATTCTTTGTCTTGTGAATGTGCACCAATTGCCCGAAATGGAAAAATATGGTATTACACATTAGCTATTTATTTTATTTTGTTTAGATACTTTTATCACTTAATTACTTGAGAGTTGGTTCTCTTTCTTATCTTTTATGAATATATTTCATTGCTATTCAGTAAAGTAAGTTTAGAGGAAAATTAAACATTGAATTCCTACAATTATTATTATTAGCTAGAACAAGTCACAATACTAAAAAAAACATCACTCCACTAAATCTATAGCCAAGATCCCTCACCCTAATGAAAGTTGTGTAGATGATTGGCTTGAAGACAGAGTGTTCCTTTATGTATTACTGAGTTTATGACAATTGTAGAAATTTTGGGATGTCTTATTTTTAAGAGACACTTTGTCAAGATTTCTATAGGAAAATAGAATTAGTTAATCTATGTAATTAAAGGTTTTAAAATTACTAAAGTGGCATTCTTTATGATTGTGAGTTCTTGAATTGGATCTCCTTCTTACTAGTCTTTCAATGTGGTAAGAAAGTATAATTATAAATTGTTTCGCTAGACTAACGGATGCGAGATTCACCTCATACCCATGCCAGTAATATCTCCAAATTTGGAGTGTGAGAAAGTTAGTTTCAAGGTTGAGGTTTCCTTATGGCTTGTGGAGCAAATGCTCTTTGGTGAAATCTCAACGATCATTATGAAACCTAGGCATAATTATAATTGAGACATCACTACAGACTTTATAGAATGTCTAAACATTTCATTTTATTTGAGTTAGTTTTCATACTAAGTGTTATAGAGCAAAGATGCTCCCAAGAAGCCATGTAGTTAATAAAAGAGCTATAATAGATAGAGCATATGCTAGGGCATCTAGCCAGCCTATGGTTCCATCTCTGAGAGGTTGTGTTAGGTGATAAGTCCTAAATTTACCTATTTTTATGTGCTTATTTGAAAACTTATCATAGGCTTTTATTAGGATTTTTAGGTGTTTTATGTTAATTTTCTCTTATTTTATAATTAGGTTATAACTATTAGAAACTATTAGATTTTACTAGTTTATAGTTATTTTTAATAATTTTTAGAAAATTAATAATGGTTGATGGATCTAAGCCTTAATGCAAACACTAAAGATGAGATTGAAGCAGAAAGGTGCATTAAAGGCTAATGAAGAGTCACATTTTTCATCACATTGCCATGGCATTATATTGAAATGCCATGGTAATGCAATAGTTAGAAGCTTTTGCACAATGCTTTCATTGCCACAAAGATAAAGCATAGTGCGATGGTGATGCAACAAGTAGAAGTGAAATTTTCATTGTTTAAATTTAAATTCAAATCTACTATGGTCATTACAAGACTTGTGTCTGAGAAAGGAAGGCATAGAACTTAGAGAATGTCTAGAGGTTAATCCATTGATTAGATTTGTTGTTCAATAATGGGATTTCACTTATTGAAAAGATGTAAAAACAACCATCCTTCGATCTAACCTTATCTCACTCTTTCATTGATTGTCCAATTTGTTTTCTAATTGTATCTTTTGAATTTGTGGAATTAATTTAGGATCTTATGTGCTTTTTATGGATTGTTGTTGTTATATAGATTGTTGTAATGAAATATTATTTGTTCTTGTTATTATGGTACTATATAGTTGTAGATCTTAATTGCTTTTTGTAAATTGTTATTGATTCAGATTATTTTCTATAATTTAATTTAATTTCAAGGCATGTAGCTACTTTATGGAGATAATTTAGGATGAGATAAAAATGGTAGAATTAAGTTTAGGTGTAGTATAGTTACAAGACGTGTTATTACACTTAGATGCTTATGATGACAACTATGCCATTCTTAGGTAATGCCTACAAGGTGTTTAATAAAGTGTAGTAATAATTTAATTAGATGTAAGGTAATTGCAAGGCACATTCAATCACTTAGTTATTCCATAGATCTCATTATTCTTAACTACATCTTATTAATAATTAAACTTAGGTGGATTGGAAAGGATATCCTAAGAGATGTTATTAATAGGATAAGTTTATAATTGTAAGGCAAGCATGTTTGGCACATAAGCTTGTGTAATAACCGATTTTTCAAGAACTAAATTAAAATCGATAAAATGATATAAGAGCACCCTAAAGCAAGGTAAACTGAGGCTAATTGAGAATATGATGTTAATTAGAATATCTAAAAATGTAGTTAAGAGCCTAAGAATAGCCCAAAAATAGAGCCAAAATAGTTAAACGAATTAAGAGATAAACATAGTCACAAAATCATAATTTCCAGTAAATTTTTAAAAAATCAGAAAATAGAGTTTTAAATGATAAAATTGAGCTTACTAGGGTTCTTAGAGGCCTAAAAAACTATAAGAACGATCATAATGATTAAAAGCATTCCAGTTTATAATTTATGTCGTCAGTTGACCAAAACTTTGACCATATTATTTGGGGTTGTTCTGAATCCAATTAATTTGAAACCAATGGTATTTAATGAATTAGAAAGCCTAAATTTTATGATAAAAAAGATGGTTCTAAAAAATAAGTAGAAATGAGCTCAAATGGAATAAACAATGTGCAAGGGACATGGTTGAAATTTTCAAAATGTTATAAATCTCCCTCCCCTCCTTTATATATCACACCACCTTATCTCCCTCATCTCTATTGACTCATTTTGGCTCTAAAATAGAATCTAGGCCAGCTTTAAGTGGCACACAAAAGAGGGAGAAAAGGAAGGAGAAATAAAGCTTAAAAGGGTAAGAACTAGTGTTCTTTTCATGCTCTTGTCTTTACAAATGTTCTTTTCCCCTTTCTCCTCTTTCTTTCTATGGTTTTGGAATTCTAAATGGCGGTGTTTTTGGCTCGTTCAGTAAAGGGAAAGAAGAGTTTGAAGGAAGCTCTTGCAACACAATAAACCTCACTTGATAAGGAATTGAAAAAGGTAAGTTTTCCATGAAAAAACTTGCTTTTCTTGATTCTCCCATGAGTTTTCCTATTCAGCCAAGCCAAGAGCACTATGAAGGGAGCTTGGTTTTGGCCCAAACTTAATAAGAAATAGGGTTTTGGGGCATGGAGATTAATATGGAACCAAAAGAAGCAAATAGAAAGCTATTAGTTGCAACTTTCCATACCTAAGGTTTTGATTGCACCTTAGGAAATATGAAGTTTTAAAATGATATTTTAGACCATGTAAGAGTATGATTGAGCTAAGAAGAGGCTAAGGAATTCATATAGGTTTTAAATTCCCTAAAAGAATGAACAAAACTCCATAAGTGCCATTCCATATACATCTCTCAGCCAAGACCCATTTGAAGCACTTAGAGAGAGTTTTCTTTGATGCTAAGGATAGAAATGGTCTAGATATGAAATATAAACACTAAAAAAATTATTGGTTTGCATTTAAAAGCTTTATTTTGAAAAGTGAAAGTTTAGGGTTCCATTAGGCATAAAGAAGCAACTTAGTACTAGGCTCCTTTATTTGAGTTTGTGATGATTCTAATAAATTTAAATGGAGTCATATAATTTATATTGAGTAAGAAATTAGAGCCAAGATAATGAATTATATGATTTGCTCATTATGCCACTAAATGGACTCATATGGAAGCCAAAAGCTAGAATTTGCTTATTATGTAAGGCTTATGTGAGGTTAGAGATGGTTCCTGTAACGATCATAACTTCTAATCATAGTAATTAAGGTTAAATACATGATTAATAATTATAAATGAAGGTTTAAAGTTATTACAATTAATTACATTAGGAAAAAGTGAAAAAAATTAAACTTTGATACTATTAGGGTCATTAACTAAACAACTACAAGTATTTGAATGCACAAGTGAAATTAATTATCAATGAGGAGCCTTTGATTCATTTATCCATTAGTTACAACTCATAAAAACCTCCTACAAGTGTTTCCAAGTCATTCCTTAGCATTACCATAGGAACAACTAAGGTTTCTAAGCTAAAAGTAGGAGTTTTAGAACCTTCGCTGCAACTTGATACCTTCCCGCCGCAGCTATGTTGGCTACTGGAACTTAAAAACCAAGTTTCACATCTTGTGCCGTGACTTAGAATTTTTGTGCTGCAGTGAAGTTGCTCTTAGGTTAAACTTCTCAAATTTTCACAAGCGAGTTGGACCCTTGTCATGGCGAGCCTATATGGCACTATGATAGAAATGTGTAATATCCAGTTTTCGTTAAACAACAAAAACATATACGTTTTCAAAACAAGTCCTCCAAAATGAATTTGTTAAGATCCCAAAAAATTTAAATAACATTTTAGACTCCTAAAAATGAGAATTCTAAGCTCAGACAGAAAGAAAGATAGAGCTAAAATGAAGAAATGAAATTTGATGAAAGACTTACAAAACGTAATAGCATTTTTGTAATTTTGAACAAATTTTGGAATTCACACAGGAGGGCTTTTAAAATGAAATTTTTGAGTTTTTTGGAGTTCTCAGAGGCCTTGAAAATCATGAGAAGCCCTGAGAGAGTTAAAACCCCTTCGGTGGACGTTAAAAACGTCGATGTACCCAAAATTTGACAATTCGTTCGGGAAGATTTTAGCTCCGATTTAAATGATTCCAAAGGCATTTTACTAAATTGAGAACTTAAATTTTTTAATAAAAAAGATGGTTCTAAAAAAGGAGCTAAAACAAATCAAAAAAGAAAATACAAAGATGAAAGGGCAAAATGAAAATTTTTGAAAAGTCTTTCTTGAACTCCACCTATATATATATAGGGTGCCCTACCTCTCCACTCACTTAGCCACATATGTTTCTTCCCTAAACCAGAGAAAAACCCTAAGGAGTGAGGTGCACAAGAGGGAGAGGAAGAGAAAGAGAAAGACAAGGCAAAAGATATGTATTTTTGGTTATTTTTTATGCTTTTTCTTTAGCAAACCTCTTGTTCTCCATTTCCCTTTCTTTCCTATAATTATATTGAATTTTATGGATCTGTTTTAAGGGAAGAACAAAGGGGAAAATTCAGATTTGAAGAGAGGAGACCAAGGAAGGGAAGATTCAAGCAAGAAAATAAGGAAAAACAAGGTAAATCTTCCTTCCATGATAGCTACCCTTTGCTCCTCTTCTCTCCTTGGTTCATCCCACTCAAGAAGCTACAAGAGGGCTTGGATTTTAGATAGAACCAAGGGTGAATCTTAGGAAAAGGAGTGTGGAGAATAAGAATATGCAAAGGGAATTGACAAATAACCATGAAAATTTAAGATAGCAAATCTAGGGTTTCATGTGTTTCTTGTAAAATTTGACTTGATACCTTAATTCCTAAGCCTAAATGAATGTTTAAATGAGCTTCTAAGATCCCTAAGAGGCTCCCACATGCATCTTCCAACAAGAAAACAAAGCAAAGCCCATAGGTGCCAAAATCAAGCATAGTCTCAGCCTAAATGAGTTAAGGTACCTAGGGATAGTTTTAAGTTTTTTCAAACTCATTTTTGAGTCATATATGATGAATGAAAATGAGGAGAAGCCTTGGGAAAAATTTAGGAGACCTAGAGAATGAATTGGTATCTTAGGTTCCATAATTGGGTGATTACTCTAAGAGACTTAAAAGGAGTCAAGAATCATATATGAAAGAAAAGAATGGAGCCTAAAACTCATTTGATGGGTGTTGCTTCATTAGGTGCATTCTTGGAACCATAAAAGGGTTGTAGACAAAGTTAGTGCTTAAGAATGACGTGTAGCCTTATAATTAATTCCATGAACCTAATTGGCTTTCATAAATTGTGTTTAGGCCAAGAGAAACCAATCTCACACCTTTGTGTGTGTGAGGCCGAGAAAGGAAGAGCAAGTTCAAGGAGAAAAGTGTATGGTTGCATCCAAGGTAGCTCACTCCTCGTTCTCTCATGCATGAATGTATGCTTGACTTGTCTTTAAATGTATCTATGTGTGTTTTAAGTTATGAAAAGTATTCTAGCAAGAGCTCTTATTCCTTAGTACCATGATGATGCATTATGTTTTCAAATGATATTTATTATATGTGCTTGAGTTTTCTTGAGTGTGGAAAAGCCAAGAACTCTTAGCCATGGTGAGGATGAGCCAAGAACCCTTAGAAATGGTTGAGACAAAGTAAAGTGTCTCCCAAGAGTGAGGTTGAGTCAAAACCTCCTTGAGAAAATAGGTAAGGCAAATCCAAAATCTATAAGTGAATGGGTGAGGCTAATCCACTTACTTGGCAAGTTTATGGGTGCCTTGTATGACTTACTCACATGCCAAGATTGCTTCTTGAATGTTCATGTTATTCAATATGCCCATGCATGCATTTGTAAGACTTGATTTGCATACTTTATGTATGGTTGAAATGGGAGATGAGTTATTGGAATTCTTTGAATCTCATTCCCTCCTCTCTAATGTTCTAACATGCTAGGTGGACCAAGTGGACAAGGTAATGGGAGCCAACAACTTGGAAGATAAGAGATTGACAATAATTTGCTTAGATTTTGCTTCTTTGTGGTAATATGAGTGGCAAATGTTGTAATTCATTATTTTATATATCCTATGACCTCATAAACATGTGTAATTATGCTAATGTATCATGTACAAATGAGAGTTTATGTTATGTGAATGTTATAGTGCAATTTAGGTATGTAATGGCAAGGCTAGCATTATGGAAATTTGTGTATGGCATAGGGTGAGAGTGTGAGTTTCCAAATTCTGGGTTTTTGCACCTTTGATACAAGTTTAGAATTTCATTTTGGTGCAATCCCATGTGCTCAAGTGGCCACATAAGCTTGGGAAGCAAAATTGGACACTTTGATACTTGTTGATACCATAAAAATGACCAAACTGGAACCCTATGGCACAAACTGACCAAATGGATAAATATTTCCATGAAATTTGGCAACCATGTAGAACTTGTTGAGCTATTTTTGGAAAGCTAAAGTGCAAAAAAATTGGAGCTCTACAAAATTAATTATAAATTTTCAATGTTGAGATTTTTCTGCTATTTTGGTGTATGTACTGTTCATATGGTTAGTTTAGTATTCTGTGTCATCTGATAGACTAATGGTGCCAATACTTGTGAAATTTTGTAGATATAAACTAGAGATTATAATATTTCTATGGTCACCAAGATCACCTCATTTGGAGGTCTAAGCAAAGAGTTATGAATTTTTGAAGTTTAATGTCAGTACCAATAATGCCACTTGACTTCTAGAATTGTTCCATCATAATTCAGTTCCTAATGGACTTGGCGTGGTTTAGAGATATTTTTTCCTTAAATATAACATCTGTAGCTTCTCATATTGACCAAATTTATATGATTTGGATTTTTGTAGAATTAGTTATGAATTTCCAAGTTTATGATAGTAACCTGTGATAATAGCCCAGATGGCTGAGACCTTGGGTGCTTTCCAAATGTCAAACGTCTTCTACTTGATATCTCATGATCTAAAACTATTTTTATCATAAATTAGACATCTGTATCTTTTCATAATGGTAAAGAATGTATGATTTTAATTTTTCTAAAATTAGTTATGATTTTTCAAAGTTTGTGACAGAAAGTATGAAATTCTAAGTGAGGCTACACTATGGTATTTTATGTGTTTCTTGCACTTGCACGAGTTCTAGGCCACTTTTGGTGATGGAATTGAGTTGCATCTATGTAATTAAATATAAGAATGTGATGTATGAGCTCACATGATCCACGAGACACCGAATGGAAATTTCATCCCTCATGCAATGCAAAAATATCCATTATTTTAATGCCATTTTCTTGCCTCCTTTGTAAGATGCATGGTTTAAGGCATGAGAATAGCATAAGACAAGCTAAAAATTTATGGTGTTAAAAAATTCATTCTAGAGCTACTGTAGCATTTTTCATGATTCGCGCCGCGGTGGCTATACTTGCACTGTGACGAAACTAGCTACTGGAACACTTAGTCTCTGATTTCCTTGACCTGCGCTGCGATTGAAAAGTTTGCACCACTGCGGTGCTCTTTGCTTCTATCACTCTTCTGGCTACTACTCAATCTGTTTTGGCCACGGCTTAACTCTCTTCTGCACTAATTCTCCTTAAGTTTTGCCCCATACACTCCAACTCTCTTTCTAGTAACACTCTAGGGTTACTCTACCTTATTTGGTAAGATTCTATTAGCTTCCATCTACCTTATTTACCCAGCTAACCTATCATTACCAATTCAAAACTTAAATGTTGATTTCTACTCATCTAACTACCATGTATCAGCAAATTCATGGACTTATGATAGCAAGGATTCATGAGCTACCAACATTTATCATTCAAATACATATTCTAGTAGAGGTTTCATACATCATTAGTTTAAGTCAACATCTAATGTATCATATAATTTTATTTCCAAATAGTAAATCATGTCATAGGATTAACAAAATTCATATAAGATGTTATCAATTCATACATCTAATACCAATTTAATATGAGGCCTAGGTCCTCAATAGATGCATCCTAAGTAATCAAAATACAAAGTCCTACACTTGGCAACATGATTACATGATGATGCTATACAAGAAAGGATACAAAATTTAGCATCTACTCTACTCAGATCAGTTCAAGTATAGCCTTCCTTACATATGGTCGGAGTTCATAGATTTTCATCCACTTACTTCCCTTTATCCTTACCCAAAGAGACTTCACCTGAAAGTATTATCCCATAAAATAGGGTGAGATACAAATCTCACTAACCAATGGCAAATTCTATTCATATACTCTAATTTAATTATCATATATGCATGAATTAAGATGAGCATTAAAAATTATATTAGTTATATCAGCAAATGAAACAATTAGGCTATTAGTGACTACTATCCCATACTACCAATCATAAATCCACATGTTAAATGCCAATAACACTGGGAGAGGCCCATCCACAGCACCTACTCCCTAATGAGCACAACCAGGACTCAGTGCATTTGGGGTTTAATTATAACTCGGTGCCCGATCGAAGCACATACACAGGTGGCAGCCACACCACAGCTCCACTATAGACTTACAAGGTCTAAACACAATATAATAGATAGCCAACCAATTTATTTAGTATTCAAAATCATATATGTGTAGTAGATATAAAATTAAAATGGGCATATGCTTGGAATTTAATATGAACCCCCATTACCTCACTTGTGGACAACTTTTCGGAGAATCAACAATAATGCTACGTTAGCCTATGAACACAAAATCAAACCATTACCATTCCTATTCATCAATTATAGCAGTAACCCAATACTCAAAGAATTTAAACCACCAATAGCTACCTAGAGGACACTTACCCAACCCTTACAAGAGCAAAATTCGGATTGGATGTTTCCCCTCACCAAAAACTTCAAAGTGTCACTCTAATCTTAGGAAAATTCATAAAAAATTAATACCCATGCTACAAACCAACTATAGGGGTCTTAAACCAGTAGAAAATACATTAAAATGAAGAGTTTATACTTACCCAATATCCTTTCTAGCTTCAACCTCCAAAAATCCTCACCCAATATCCTTCTAGCTTCAACCTCCAAAAATCCTCCAAGAAAATACCAAATAAACACATTTCAGATTTTAGGTGTAATGAAAATACTCTAAATGAAAAACCAATCAAGTCAAAATAGAGAGAAAAAGGAGAGGGTCAAGTTATATAACACTCACCTTGGCTGATTTTGGTTGTAGAAGTGAGAAATGATGGATTTCTTGCTAAGAACCCTAACCTCTCTCCAAACCTCTAAAAATACTTTGTGTGTTTTGTGTTTTTGCTGAATGGTGGGAGGGGATGAAGGTGTGTAGGGTTTAGGTGGGTTTAAGTTAGGTCCCAAATGGGTTATGAGCTGACCCAAAGGCCCAAATTCACATGGGTTTAGTTTTATGTTTGTTAGGCTATGGATTTTAGGATTTTAGTATGGTTTTGGGCTCCTAACTTATTAAACCAGATTGGGCCATTGCTAGGTGGTCTCTCTTGGGCCAATCTCACAATAAGAAGTTGGATCTGCACCTAAAATCATTGGGCCTCCCATTAGTCTTTATCGATGGCCTACTTAAATTAATTATGGGCCTAAATTAAGTTCTAACCCAATTGAATCTTAAACCTACATTAATTATTTATTTCTCCATAAACTCTTATTCACACACTTGCCTAATTATTCCATAATAATTATTCTTAATTAGTCTAAATCTATGATTAACACCTTAATTAATTTTGGGGTGTTACAATTCCATTGATGCATTTGTGTCTTGTTTGATGTGTTTAGGCCAAGCAAGTCAAGTTTCGCCCTAGTGTGTTTATGAGACTAAGAAAGGGAAATGAGAACCAAAGAGGGAATCTATGCTTCTTGAGTAAAGGTAGCTCTTCATCCATTCTTGTTTGCTTATATTAGTCATTTGATTGTCAGTGATTGCTTGTATGTGTGAATGGACTATGAATTATACCTATTGCTATTAATTTGATGATTTAATGCAAATATGAAACTTAAAATACATTTGAAATGTAGAATGGCTTTTAATAGGTGAGGTTGTGCCAAAAATCCCTTGATTTGAATGAGGTAAAGCCAAAATTCCCTAAATATGGGTGAGATAAGGCCAAAAGTCTCAATAATGAGTAAGGCTAAGTCAAAAGTCCCTAAAAATGGATGAGACTAATCTAAAAGTCCCAAGTGATTGGATAAAACTCTATTAAAAGTCCATAGAGGTTGTTTTTAAATTGATCAATCCATATAGTTTCAAATATTTGATTTTGTTTGATATTTGAATGCCTATCATGCATGCTTATTCTTGTTGACATAATAACATGCATTATAAGTGTGCTTGAAGGGTGAAATGAGCTATTGAGATTTATAAAATCTTATTCTCCTCCATATTACTTCTAATCATGTCTAGGGAACTCTTAAAGAGCAAAGAATAGGGACCACCAACCCTGATTAGAAATACTTTAATAATAGTTAGAATTTTATGTATTTAAATGGATAATGAAGGTTGTATATGTTATTTTTGTAACATAAACATTCTCACAATGGTAAAAGTATGGAATTATGATGTAAATGTTGTAACACCATATATTTCTAGCTTATTTCACACTAATCTCATGCCTTAAGCTATGCCACTCACATAAGAGGCAAGAAAAATGGCATTGAATAATGAATATTTTAGCATTGCAAAGCATATACATTTTTCTTTCGGTGTCCCATGGACCATATGAGCTCATGTTCCACATTCTCATATTTAATTATATAGATAAAACTCATTTTCGTCATCAAAATTAGCCTAGAGCTCATGCAAAGTAAGGGAATACATAAAAGTCATGATAGTTATTTCAGTTAGAATTTTTTCTTTTCTATTACAGACTTTGGAAAATCATAACTAATTATAAAAAAATCAAAACCACACATTCTTTGCCATTCTAGAAAGCTACACATGTCTAATTTATTCTCAAAATATGTTTAGGCCATGAAACACAACACCGAATGCGTTTAACATTCAAAAAGGTGCAGAGGTCTAACTAGCTACTGGTACTATCATATCTTTCTGCTACAAATTTTAAAAATATCCAATTAATTCCAAAAAAATCCAATCCATGTAAATGATACCAATATGGAAGGCTACAGATGTTAGCTAGAGGGAAAGAAAAAATCCATATCATTTTAGGTATGTCTAAACCTCAAAAATCAATCAAACAGTACTTGAGATTAGTCTAAATCCTGATACTGGGCAGAAACTTTAAAAATTCATATCTACCTTTCTAGACATCCAAATGAGGTGCTTCTAGTTGGCACAAGTCAC
Source organism: Erythrophleum ivorense (assembly GCA_026724425.1). Lineage (NCBI taxonomy): Eukaryota > Viridiplantae > Streptophyta > Magnoliopsida > Fabales > Fabaceae > Erythrophleum > Erythrophleum ivorense. Next base: position 8,416 of record JAIUCV010000938.1, on the reverse strand, counting down.
TAGGAATGTATAGTTTCTCCCTATGATAATGGCATTGAATAATAAATATTTTAGCATTACATAGCGTATACATTTTTCTTTTAGTGTCCCATGGACCATATGAGCTCATGTACCATATTCTCATATTTAATTACATAGATACAACTCATTTTCATCATCAAAATTGGCCTAGAGCTCATTCAAAGCAAGGGAGTACATAAAATTCATGATAGGGGTTCGTATTTCGGCCAGAATTTTGCCTTTTCTGTCACAAACTTTGGAAAATCATAATTAATTTTAGAAAAAATGAAATCACACATTCTTTATCATGATAGAAAGTACACATGTCTACTTTAGGCTAAAAATATGTCTAGGCTATGAAACATAACACAAAAGGCAGTTGACATTCGAAAAGGTGCAGAGGTCTGATTGGCTATTGGTACTGTCACAACTTTCTACTACAAATTTCAAAAATGTCCAATTAATTCCATAAAAATCCACTCCATGCAAATGATACCAATATGGAAGAATACAAATGTTATCTAGAGGAAAAAATAACTCTAGACCAGTTTAGGCACGTCTAGACATAGAAAAGCAATCAAATAATACTTGAGGTCAGTTTGAATGCCTGATACTAGGCAAAAACTTTAAAAATTTATATCTCCCTCTTTAGACATCCAAATGAGGTGTTGACACAAGTCACTGGGAATTTCTAGTTTCTTCCTATAAAATTTCATGGCAATTGGACATCATTTGCCTCCTGAATGATAGAATTCATTTTCAGACCAGTGTGAACAGTACCATGAATCAAAATCAGAATTTTTCTCAACTTTGAAAATTCATCAAATATTCCATAGACCTCCAAAAATTCTACACTTTAACTTCCCAAAAAGCTCTCAACAAACTCTAAACACATGTCAAGTCTTAGATCAAGAAGAGTTTATTTGGACAAAAAGTGGTATAGGTTTCTAATATGATAAATTTTTGCTTCATATAGGATACCAAAGTGTCCAAATGACTTCCCTTGGTGTTTGGCACCTCTTGGGTAAGTTTAAAAAGTATGAATATGACTTGTATGAACTACCCAAAGGGTCCCAAACCTCATGCATCTCAATTTGGCTATTCCACTTCCATTTATACATACATTTTCATAATGCAAAATTGCCATTACATGTTCAAAATGAGCATTTCCATACATATAACTTTCGCTCTCTCATTTATAGATGATACATTAACATAATTATACATGTTCATAACATTATAGGACATATACAATCATAAATTACATTATTTGCTATCTATGGTGGTCTTAAAGAACAAATTCCATGCACTTTGATGGCATACTCTCATCTTTCAAGAGGTTGGCTTTCATTTCCTTATTCTCTTTGTCCACCTAGCATGTTGGAACATTGGAGAGGAGGGAATGAAATTCAAAGAATCCCAATAGTTCATCTCCCTTTCAATCACACATAAAAGATGCAAAACCAATCTTAAAAATACATGCATGAGTATCATAAGATGTGCAATCATTCAAGAGACATTTTTAACATTTAAGCAAGTCATATATAGCATACAAAGGCTTGCCAACTAAGTGGATTAGCCTCACCCATTCACTTATGGATTTTGGACTTACCTCACTTATTCTTTAAGAGGTTCTTGGACTCACCTTACTCTTAGGAGTCAACCTCACTTTTAAGAGATTCTTTACTTTGTCTCAACCAAACTTTAAGGGTTCTTGGCTCATCCTCACCATGGCTAAGGGTTCTTGGCCTCACCACACTCAAGCAAACCTAAGTACACATAACAAATATCATTGAAAACATAATGGATCATCATGGTACCATGGCATATGAAATCATGCTAGAATACTTTTTATGGCTTAAAACACACATACACACATTCAAAGACAAGTAAGCATACATTTATGCATGAGAGAAGAAAGAGTGAGCTACCTTGGATACTGTCACACACTTTTCTCCTTGGATTTCCTCTCCCTTCCTAGGCCTCACACACACAAAGGTGTGGGAATGATTTCTCTTGGCCTAAACACAATTTATGGAAGCCAATTAGGTTCGTGGAATTAATTCTAAGGCCACACAACTTCCTCACACACTAACTTGGTCTAAAAATCCCTTTATGTTTCCAAGAATGCACCTAATGAAGCAACACCCCATCAAATAAGTTCTAGGCTCCATTCTTTCCTGTCAAATATGATTCTTGACTCCTTTTAAGCCTCTTGGAGTCATCACACAATTAAAACAAATAGCCTAACTACATGTTGCTTATTTAGGTCATATTATGGAACATGTAAGGTCAACTCACTTTCTATGGTTTCTAAATTTTTTTCAAGGCCTCCCTTCATCTTCACTCATCATATATGACTAAAAAATGGGCTTAGAAAAATTTAAAACTCTCCCTAGGCACCCAAACCTATCTAGGCTGAGACTAAGGAGCATTATGGCCTTCTTGAACTTTGTTTTGTTTTCTTGATGGAGGAAGCACATGGGGAGACTTCTAGAGATCTCAGGAGCTCATTTAAACTTTCATTTAAGCATAGAAATTAAGGTATCAAATCAGATTTTACAAGGAACATATGAAACCTTAGAATTTGCATCTTGAATTTCCATGGTTATTTGTTAATTTTCTTTATATATTCTTAATCTCTACACCCTTTTTCCTAAGAATCAACTTTGGTTGTGCCTAAAAACTAAGCCCTCCTATGACTTCTGAGTGGGGAAAAATATGGAGAGAAGAGGAGGAAGGGGTAGCAACCATGGACGAAGAAATTACCTTGTTTTTTCTTGTTTTCTCACTTGAATCTTGTCTTCTTTGGCCTCCTCTATTCAAGTCCGAATTTTTTCCTTAACTTCTCCCTTAAAACAGGTCCATATACTTCAATATAATCATAAGAAATAAAGAGAATGAAGGAGAAGAGGTTTGGAAAGGAAAAGCATGAAAAAGTATCAAAATTCCATACCTTCAAGCTTTGATTTTTCCTCCTCTGCCTCTTCCTCTTGTACGCCACTCTCCCAGGGTTTTTCTTCTGGTCTAGGGAAGAAACATATGAAGCTAAATGAATGGGAGAGTGGGGTGCCTTATATATATAAATGGAGGAAGGAAGACTTGTAAAAAATTTTCATTTTGCCCTTTATTTTAGCTTTTTTGTTTCTAATTCGTTTTAAAACTGTCTATTCCATTATAAAATTTAGGTTTCCAATTTGGTAAAATGCCTAAGAAATCACTCAAATTAGACCTAAAACCTTCCCAAACAAATCTGTCAAAGTTTGGGTGCACTGATATTGGAAAATGTCCACCAGAGGGGTTTTAACTATCTCGGGGCTTCCCATAGTTTTCAAGGCCTCTAAGAACCTCAAAATACTTAAAATTTTCATTTAAAAAGTCCTCTTATATGAATTCTAAATTTTTTTCAAAATTATGAAAATACCATTATGTTTTGTAAGTTTTTTGTTAAATTTCTTTTCTTCATTCTAACTCCATTTTTCTTTCCATTTGAGCTTAGAATTCTCATTTTTTTAGGAGTCTAGAATGTTACTCAAGTTTTTAGGATCTTAAGTAATTTATTTTGGGGGACTTGCTTTGAAAACGTGCCCGTTTTCATTGTTTAATGAAAACCAGACATTACAAATGTCACTTTTGAATGTAAATGTGTAAGAATGTGCAATTTGGATATGTGTAAGCTATGGAATATGTATGTATAATGCCAAGTGGATGAATCATTTTGAGTTTCATGATGTTTGGGACCTGATGAAATGGTCACATATACTGTATTTCATGTTCATGATGTGCTCAAATGGTCACTGTAACGTCTGATTTTTCATAAAATACCGAAATGAGTCAGTTTCAAAGCAAGTCCCCTGCAATGAGTGATTCAAGGCCAATAAAATTTGGATAAAATTTAAAATAATAGAAAATGAGGATTTGAGCCTTGAGTTACCCAGAAACGGGGGTTGGCGTGATTCAAAAAAATTATCGAAAGGCTAGTGGCATTTCATAAATAAGTACAATTTTGGAAAAGCACCTAGGAGGGCTCTTTAATGAAAATTTTGAGTTTCCCAGGTTCTCAGAGGTCCCAAAAACCATGGGAAGCCCTGGGACCGATAAAGCCTCTCCGGTGTACTCTTTTTGACGTCAGTTGACCCGAACTTTAACAGATTCATTCGGAAAGATTTTAGCTCCAATTTGAGTGATTCAAAGGCATTTTATTAAATTGGGAACCTATTTGTTATGATGGAAAAGACAGTTCTAAAAAAGGAGCTAAAACGAAGGAGAAATGAAATGCAAAGGACGAAGGGCAAAATGGGAATTTTTGAAAAAGTCATTTTTCCTTCTTATGTATATGTGGCGCCCCACCTTCCTCCCCATGTAGAATCAGAAAATTTTGCATAATTCAGAGGGAAGAACTAGGGTGTTGGGCGCACTAAGAGAGAAGGAGAAGGAGAAGAAATTCCAAGCTAAAGGTAGGTTTTTATGTATGTTTTTCATGCTGTTTCTTCACCACTCTCTTCTCCTCCTTTTCCCTCTCTTCTCCATGATTTTTCTGAAGTTTTGAGGGCTGTTTTGAAGGAAGAACAGAGGGGAAAGTTTGGATTTGAAGAGAGGAGCTTGGAGAATCAAGATTTAAGCCAAACTAACCAAGGAAACAAGGTAAAAATGCATCCTATGGTTGATATCTTCCATGGCCCTTCTTCTCCATTTCGACCCACATGTGTTTTGCCCTAAGGAGTCATATTTTTAACCAAACCAAGGATGATTCCTAGGTATGTGATGGAGAGGAATAAGAATATGCAATGGAAACCAAGAAATAGGCATTAGAAATCAAGATGCAAAACCTAGGGTTTTAAGTGCACCTTCCAATTTTCTGAATTTGTATGATGCTTCCTAGGTCTATGTAAGATTGTAAATGAGTTCTTGAGACACCTTAGATGCTCCCCACAAGCTTTCTCCTTCAAGGAAGCAAAGAAATTTTCATGGAGGCCAAAGGATGCCATAGTCTCGGCCTAGGCTAGTTTATGTAGGTGGGGATTTTTAAATTTTTCTAAGGCCATTCTTGAGTTATATTTGATGAATAAAGATGAAGGGAGGCCTTGGAAAAAAATTAGAACTCATAGAAATTGATTTGGTGCCTCAAGTTAAGGAGTCAAGAATCATATTTGAAAGGAAAGAATGAGGCCTAGAAATCATTTGAGTAGTGCTACTTCATTAGGTGCCAATATGGAACATAATGGAGCCTATAGAGCAATCTAGTATTTTATCAAGTGATATAGCCTTAGAATATGTTTCATGGACTTAATTGGCTCCATAAATTGTATCTAGGCCAAGAGAAACTATCTCCACCAAATTGTGGTGTGTGGCCGAAAGAGGAGGCTTGAAAGCTAAGGAAAAAGTGTGTGAAATTGTGCAAGGTACCTTTCTCCACCTTCTCTCATGCATGGATGTGTGTTTAACTTGTTTTAGAGTGTGTGTATGCGTATTTTTAAGCTATAAAAAGTATGCTAGCATGCCTTTATATTCCATGATCCTTGATGCTATGTTATGTTTTAAATGAATCTATGATGTTTGTATGAGTTTGCTTGAGTGAGGAGAGGCCAAGAACTCTTCCCTTTGGTGAGGATGAGCCAAGAACCCTTGAACTTGGTTGAAACATAGCAAAGAGTCTCCCAAAGCAAAGTGGGCTCCCAAGAGTATGGTTGAGTCCAAAGCTCTTAAAGAATGGGTGAGGCAAGTCCAAAATCCATGAGGAGAAGTGTGAGGCCAATCCAAACACTTGGGGAACTCTTGAATGTCTTGTATGATTGATTCACATGCCAAGGTTGCTTTGAAAATGTCCATGACTTCCATTTTTCCATACATGCATTTGAAAAGCTTGCCTTGTATATATTATATGTGATTGAATAGGAGATGAGCTATTGGGATTCTTTGAATCTCATCCCCTCCTCTTCAATGATCTAACATGCTAGGTGGGCTAAGTAATTATGGTGAAGGGAGCCAACAACAATGAAGAAGAGAGATTGACAAGCTTATGCCTTATTTTATTTATTTTGGAACTATAATGATGGTTCATCATGTATATGAGGTTGTATATGTACTATGAACATTGAGACATGTGTAAATACCCTATTATGTGATGTTTTGGATGTATGATTATGATATATGACCACTAGCATATGTTTTGAGTATTTAAAGCTATAGAATGAGAATTTAAAGTTTGATGAATATGTGTATAAGTGAGGGTTGAATGGCGAAATTGAGATGCATGAGGTTGGGACCATTTGGATAGCTCACACAAGTCTTAAATATGTTTATAGACTTGCCTAAAAGGTGCCAACACCAAGGGAAGACCATTTGGCAAGTTTGGTACCTCATATGGAGCCAAATTTGACCATTATGGAACCCTATGTCACTTTTTGGCCAAATGTGTTAGGCTTGGTCCGAAATTTGACATGGAATTAGGTCTCAGTAAGAGATTTCTGGAAAGTTTAAGATCATAATTTTAAGAGGTCTACATAATATTTGATGATTTTTTGAAATTGGCCTAATTTTAGGGATTTGGTCTGCTGCACTATTCAATTGGTCCGAAATTATTTTCTGTCATTTGAGATTCAAATGATGTCCAATTGCCATGAAATTTTATACAAAGAAACTAGGAAATCACAGTGACTTGTGCCAACTAGAAGCACCTCATTTGGAGGTCTAGAGAGGAAGATATGAATTTTTGAAATTTCTGTCCAGTATCAGTAGCCTTGCCTAACCAGAAGTACTGTTCCATCGAATTCTGAGATCTGGACTTGATGAACTGATCTGGAGATATTTTTTCTCTCTATTTTACATCCATATATTTCCATATTGGTATCATTTTCATGGATTGGATTTTTTTGGAATTAATTGGACATTTTGAAGTTCATATCAGTAAACTATGATAATATTAGGACCCAGTCCTACCTTCGGACCATTTCACATGTCAAACGCTCTGTATGTGGGATGTTATGACTTATAAATATTTTTTTCATGAAGTAGACATCCTAATATTTCCAGAATGACCAAGATTGCATGTTTTCAATTTTTTTTAGATTTAATTATGATTTTCCAAAGTTTACCCAGAAAGGAGGCAATTCTGGCCGAGAATGAAACCTCATTTTTTCACCTCCCATTTCGGTTTCCATGAGTTGTAGGTAAGTTTTTATGATACAAATGAGTTGTAATAATGCAATTAAATATGAGGAGACACAATATGAGCTCACACGGTCCACGTGACACCAAAATGAATTTCTAGATACGACGCAACGCAAAAATATTCATTATTTTCCCTTGCTTTTCTATAAGAAACTTACATCCTCCATGATATCAAGTCATTGAAAAGCATGTGATGAACTAGAATTTATGGTGTTACAGTCACATGCAATGAAGAAGCCCATTTTGAATCATTTAGAACCAATCGTGCATCATTTTAAGCCACTTTCTACACTTATACCAAAATTTGACGAAATAGATAAGTTTTTCGATGAAATTTGATAGCCATCTAGATCTCATTTACAGTTTTCCATAGAGTTAAAGAATATAATTTTTGGAGCTTTGTAGAATTTATTGTGATTTTTCAAAGTTGGCTGAAAATCATAGAATTGTCTGGGTATTGTTTATTTAGTCAATTCTTTTTTTTTATGTATTTGAGAGACCAAATGTACTACAATACTCATGAAATTTAATAAGCATATAGTTGGCATTATAAGCTTTCCATAGCCACTAATTTTGTGCAAAACAGAGTTGTGTAGCCAAAGATGTGTAGGCTCAAAATGTTTGGTTTGGTTGAGCCTGAAAATATGATGCAATTACTATTCGATTAAATTTTCATAGACCAAATAATTTTTTTTGTTATGAAATTCTTATAGCATGTATTTTCGTCCTAAGATTTCTATAGAGTCATAATTTGCATGAATCAAAGTTTTCTAGCTCAAGATATGAATTTTTGAAGTTAGTGGCTAAAATGAGAACCTATGAGAAAAAGTGCCAATGTGCTAATTTGATTCATATGGCTTGGAACCCAAGATTCATTACTTTTTATCTAATGTTTTATGTTGAACAAACTTATCTAGCATGGATTTTGAGATTGAAAAACTAATGTTATGCATTATGCAAAAATTAAAGAATTTGGACATTTAATGTCAATTTATTCCGTTGCTAAAGTATTAAGGATGAGGATTGATGTTGTAAGCATGCTGTAATGTAAAATGTATACTATTTCTTGATAGTATGACAGCTTGCTAGCACATCGATATTGAGTATAAGTTTGCATTCATCATAGCTACTAAGTTCGACTTTTGAGTCTTTTATGCTTTAAGTCTTTTATTTTTGATATTTCAACTAACACCTCACATATTTCTTCAATCACTAGTAACCAAGCAATCAAGATACTAGGCATATA